>PVIY010003035.1:0-118546 GCA_004026745.1 Myrmecophaga tridactyla
TTTTTTTTTTATCACCTGAGCATGCTGTGTGCTTGTTTGAAGCTGTTGTGTACTCCATTAAAGGTCTTATTCTTTTAATCCATTCCTGTAGGAGCAGACCTGTTGTGGGTGGGAACTTTTGGTTAGATTATTTCAGTTGAGATGTGTCCTACCCTATTCAAGGTGGTTCTTAATCCTTTTACTGGAATCCTTTATGAGAGGCTAAAAGACAGAAAAAGAATGAAACAAGGACCCACCGAACCTCACAGAGGAAGCCATGAGAACTAGAGAGCTAAAAGCAACAAAACTGGAGAGAAAAGGACCAGAAGACAACACCATATGTCTTCCCTTATGACAGAGGTGTCCCAGATGCCAGCAGCCTGTTTTCAACGTCCAGGTATCATCCTGTTGATGCCTTAATTGGGACATTTTCCTTAGAACTGTAAATTTTAAGTTAATAAATTCTCGCTGTAAAAGCCAACACATTTTTGATACACTGCATTCTGTCAGCTTTAGTAAACCAAAACACCATATCCTTGAACAATGTGCTGGTATCTGAGACAGATAAAAGCTTCTCTGAGAAGAGAGAGGGACAGGGTGCACATGGTGTGTACGAGTGTGCATGTGAGTGAGACAGGGGATACGTGTGTGGGATAAATGCCTGAAAGTCCTGCCCCCTTTCACACCACAGCGGCTCCAAATCATCTCTTCTAAACCCAGCCTTTCCAGAGAACATAATGTAGAGCCAGTGATCTGGACCTGCTCTTTTATTTGACAGAAAACAAGTTTCAGGAGACATGGAGTACAGCAGAGGTAAAGCCGAGTGTGGGCCTGGGCTGCTGACTCAGCATACTTTTCTCTTTAAGGCTTCATCCTGTTGCTGTTATCAGATCCAAGGTTGAGGGGCTGTTATCAGTTAAGAACAAACCCACTTGCATACACACATATTCCAAGAGTCCCTCTTTGTGTGGCCTGGATGTGTGGACACTTCTAATCTGGAACTGGCTGGGGACAGTTTTTCTAGGGCAGAGCAAATGGGACAAAAGTTTTGGGGGTGGTTTGGCAATGCCAGGAATGCCAATGTCTTGTCAATGTCAGTGTCAGGAAAACGATCAGCTACAAGTGGTGAAAGCAGGGGTGTGCTCTACAGGATTCTTACATTCCTCCATCAAATATATATTTGTTTGTTTTGAATGGGACAGGTAGGGTGGAGGAGGGAGGAAGCAGCTCTCACCCCAGTAGCCCCCAGAATCTATTAAGGCTTATTCCAGGTAGAACTTGTCTGGGGAGGTCAGGCCTACTTAAAAGCCACAACTTTGCTCCCTTTCTGCCACCTGCCTCCTTTTTGGGTTTGCTTTCATGCTCCTTTGCTGCCTCAGCAGTTGGCAGCGGGACCTGCCTAAGTTTTGCAAGGAACAAGCTCTCTGGGGAGCTGTGGACTGATTAAGCAGGGAGGGGAGTACTGTGGGACAGGGTGGAGACCAGCCCCCACCCTGCTTCCTGGCAAGTCCACGGATGCTGAATGACTGAGTTTCTATGCAAAGCAAATGGAAGAATTCCCTGGCCAGTCCACAGTAAGTAAGAGAAACCAGGCATTCTCATCCTGTCTACTCTGTCTTTTCACACCAAGGACCTAATCAGGGCTGCAGATGATCAAGTATTCATCCAAATGAGCACCTAAGTATTATCCAGTCCCATGCTAGGTGCTGGGGGAAAATGGAACTAAAATCCTCACAAAGCATCTAGAATAAAGGCAGAGACAAACTTAAATCAAATAAGCATGGAGTCAAGGAAACACTGGGTGCTGGAAGAAGATACAAAAGGCGACTTGTTTGAGTCTAGGGGGTGGGGCAGGGAAAGCTTTCATGTGACAGGAATATGATTTCACTGGAGTTCTAAGGGATGGGAAAATAATGAGGAAGAGGAGTAGGCAGAGCATCTAGGAGGAGGAAACAGCAAGCACAAAACTGCTGAGACAGAAAGGACACTTCTTTATTCACCTTAAAATATCAGTGACACACAGTCATGCCTACAAATCCTACTAACTCATCACCTACTGTAACACATGCACTTCACATTTTTTCATTCCTTCTTTTTTAAAGTGTTGGAGAGGCAGACACAAATATGGAACATAGTGAAGAATATGTACAGAAGATAGCAGTGGCATAAGGGTGGGCCATAACCGCCTAGAAGGTAGGCACTTCAGGGAAAGTTTACTGGAGAAGGTAACCCTTATCTAGGAGTGAGATTTCCTGGACATAGCAAATAAGGAGTAAAATGACTACCTTAGGCAGGGGTTACAGCATAAATAAAGGCTTAGAGGTAGGAAAGAGTTTAGTACCTATCCAGACAATTCTCAGCAATTGGGAGACAAATTGCAAAGTAGAGACTGGAAGCTTAGATAGGAAATCCTTGTATGACATCCTTGCATAAGCTTATTCTTTCAATAAATATTTATTGGGCACCTGCTATGTTCTAGTTCCTAGGGCTTAATGATCATTCACAAAACAAGACTTGGCCCATGGTCTTGAGAACCAGGACACACATAAAGCAAGTACTCATCAAGCGTGGAAGACAATCAAATAATAAGACAAATAGGAATAGAGGAGATGTGGTAGAGGGAAGTAGCTAGAAGTCAACTTTGCAGATCCTATTAGGAATTTTGGTCTTTTTTCTCAAATCAGCAAGAAGTTCTTAATAAGGGTTTTATGTAGAGAGGTTAAACATGCTCAGATTTGCCTTTTGAAAAGGTCTTTCTGATTGCTGCGAGAGAAGGACCTATTCTCTGTCTTGGCCACCCAGCCTCTCTCCCCCACTGGTTTCAGTCATGTAATGGAAAGGAGCCATGAAATCCACTCTAATGCATCATCTATGTGTGCAGAAATCCCCGTAGCTTCCACAAGCTCTCTTTGCACTTGCATCTGTCTCAGGTTGCTAACAGCAATGCCGTCCTAACTGCCTCAGAGCCAACCGCGACGTCTTGACAACAATTATATTAATATCAGAGCTAGGAATGAGCTGATGGAAAGCTGTTCATCCATGTAATGAGGTTTCAGTTATATTTTAGAAACGTGTCAGATAATTTTGTAAGAGATGGCAGAGTTCTTTTCTGTGTGCATGAGATGGGGAAGTGAAACTTGAGCTCCTTGGCTCCAACTGCAATGTGAGAATTGTCATCTGTTCATGAGCTGCTCAAGGCAGAAATGGGCCAATATGAAGGGAACAGTGACAGCAAGAGGAGCCCAGGACAAGATGGGGGTGGGGGGGATGGAGAGGGAACATATTTACTGCAATTATCACCTAATCAGGAGCAAGCACTTACAACGGATCAAGCATGTCTTGCGTCACCTCATTTAAACATGACAGGCCTATGGGGTAGAGAACCCTATTTGTCATGGGACTCAGATAGGTGGATTCAAATCCTCATCTCTCTAACTCCAAAGTCTGATTTTATGATTACCCTGATTCTATGCTCTATCTCTGGATAAAGCAGGCCTCAGTAACTACATGCTTTAGTGTAGAATTGGGAAGTCTATTTTATATAAAGGGAAACTGTGCTCAAACCTAATAAGAGCATCTTTCCACCAAATTCAGGTGAGTCTCATTATTTTATGTTCCTGTGGGACATTCATGAGATCTGAGATAGTTATCACAGCTGGTGCTTCCAAGTGTGGGCCATGTAATAATGTTAAAGGCACCTGGCTGCCACACTGAAATGGTTCCTATTTTAGTCCCTTCCATTTTTCAGTTTCTTTGTCAATAATTCACAGTATCAGCTGGCCAGTGGAATCACCTGGGGAGCCTTAATAAACTCTGAAGCCTAGGCCCACCTCCAGAGGTTCTGATTTCATTCATCCCGTGCAATGTATCTCACACTCTAATGCATGGGCAAAACACTTGAGATCTTTGTAAAAGGTAGACTCTGATTTGGTAGGTCTGGGGTAGGACCTGAGACTGTGCGTTTCTAACCAGCTCCCAGGTGATGCTGCTGCTGCTGATTTGGCGACCTCACTTGGAGCAGTCAGAGTTGAGAACCGCTACTTGAGGAGGCAGTCTGAGTTTGGTGCTAGTGAATTTTCAACTGTTCATTTTATTTTTTTAAAATAAAGTAAGCAACTATTTCAGGGAGAGAAGTTTTAGTGGACGGCAGTGACTGGCTAGAGTTTACCCTTGTTACTCTGAGTTTATTGTATTTAATTTTGCAGTTAGTCTCTAAGAAATGATTTTCCACTTAGAGTAGTTCCTTTTTAAAAATAATCCTAAGTTCCATAGAAATATCTATATCTGTAAGTATTGATGAAGGGGGACCAGCTTGTGTCACAAGTTGTAAAAGTTGCACATGATAGATTCAAGCTTTGGGACACTCTCCCTTGTCCCCATTCTGAGCTCTCAGTTGGCCTTTGTTTCCACATGTTGGTCAATGAGGATGGCCTTCCTTTTCTCCTTTTTGGGCCTCAAAATGTACACCCAATGGAGTCTCTTCTGAGAGATAGAGCCCTTCTTTACAAATCAGACCACAGAGCAGCCCCTCCTCTCTCATCCTTAACAGGATGGCCACCAAGAATGACAGCCAAGGCTCCTTATGGGATTTTGTGTCTCCTGCTGGTGACAGTGAACCCAAACCCAGGCACTTTATAGTAAGAGTGACAGCAAGGCATTGCCCTTCTAGAAAATGTTGCCTTTTCATGGGGATAGTACCTGGCTTGAAAAAAAATCAGGGAAGGGCCTGCCTCCCTCTTCTACTGGAGGCTTTGTAATAAACCTTGGCTAAAGGCAAGGGTCGAATTCCTTGTGTATCCTGCTGCAAAGAGCTCAGGCTTGGAAGCCCACAGAGCTGGTTTTGAGGCCTGGTCTCACCATTACCCCTACTATGAACTGGAAAGGCAAGTTACTTTTACCTCTTCAAACTTCGGTTTTTTTCATCTTCAAAATGCTGAGATTTGTTGTGAAATTAAATGCTGTGTATGTGGAGGTATTTTGCATGATGCCTGGCATAATGTTAGTGCCCAATAAATGAAAATCTTATGGTCCTGGATTATTCACTGAAAAGGAGGTAAAGAAATGAAGAGAATGTGGGTGAAGAGCAGGGTCCAAGGACACTGAGATGGATGGTCACTGCCCAATCAAGCTTCCCCTGTGACTGAGCAGGATGGGGTGTGTATGTGCTGCCTCTCAATTCCAGCTGAGGCATGAGGACTGGCATCATTAAATAGGAAGGAAATGATGATCTCTGCCCTAAAGCAGAACCCAGATGAATGCAAAGGACAGCTGGGCAGAGACACCCTCTGTTGGGAGGTGATAAAAACAAACAGTGTATCACCAAATATAAGAATTGCCCATGACCCAATACTTAGCTTTTTCCCTTCTTTTTTACTCTTAAGCAAACCAACATTCCCCTACCTTCCCCCGCAGAAAAATCTGGAAGACAAGTCTGCAATAGACACACATTTTCTGATTCGGTGAATAAGCATTTGAGTCTCTCCTAGTGCCTGATAGAACTCCGGGTGCTGGGGTACAGGGGACAAATAAGCTAGAGAAGACCCTTAAACTCCTGGGCTTATACCTTCATGGGTCTCTCCCAAGCCCCTGGCTCAGTGTCCCATCTGCTTCCCTTTGCACAATCTCTGCTTTTCTCTGTGTGTCCTGGGAATGCAACAGCCTCTGGTGACTCTTATGCCATGCAGAGGAAGAGGAACTAGATGCTTTTGTTTTCAGAGGTAAGCGCAAGCATGTGTTTGCAAGGACTCTCAATTATTAGGAAACAAAACAGATTTACTTTTATTGAGAGTGTCTCTCTAAGATGGGAAGTGCAAACTAAATAAGAGAAAGAGAGCTATGGTCAGGGGCACCCAGCTGGAGCTGATCAAAAAGATGGCAAATGAAGAAGGCTATGCATTCTGATAGGGTCCAGAAAAATGTACTTAGCATGAGATTCAAAAGAAGACTCTGCACATGAGAAAGGCTTACTCATGATCTATTGTAGAAAAGAAAGAAGTTAACATTGAATTACCAGCTAGTACATTATTCTGGTCCCGGGAACGGATTTTGACATTGAGAGAATTGGGTTCAGTGCTCATCTCCACCACTTGTTTGCTATATGATTTAGGCAAAATGATTAACTTGACCAACCTTAGTTTCCTAATTTGTAAAATGATGACACTAGTGCTTATCTCTTTAGGTCGGTGGGGGAGTTAATGAACTGGTATACATATAGGGAGCAGCACAGGGCAGGGTTCCCACAGGTATTCAGGAAAAGTGTGCCAGGCTGAACTGAACTGAATGCAGCATTATGAATGCAGCAATTCAGATTTACCCACAATTACACAGGCGTTGAATCGGCGGGTGTCCCAAGGTTTAAAAAAATCTGTATCTTCTATATCTTTCTGATCACAGCCCAGTTGTATCAGCACCACTTAGAACGAGCAGCAGTTTCTTGATATTCATGTACAGTGCAGACTACCGAGCTGTCTGTTTCTGTAAGTGACAGAATTCATGGGCCCATCCTCACGCTAAGATGCCAGTTTATTTGAATGATCTCACAGAACTGGAAATATGCTTTATTATGTCTGGTCAAATCTAGCTTGTTAGTAAACCAAGGTGAAAAGAAAATGAGGACAGAAAAAGAAATTGGAGAAATGTTACATTGTTACTGTTCAAAAGAGTAAGGATGGGGTTAGGGTGCCTTGGAGAGACAAAACTCAGCCTGCATGCTCACTGACTATGATATTCCCATGATTAAAGGGTGCGTGGGGGAAAAGCCAAGCTCAGGAGTGAAGGACATCAACTATGCCCAGAGAAGAGGAGTCAAAAAGCGAACACACTCTACTGCCCAGGTCAGACCTGGAAGGACCAAGGGTGGGGAGGGTGGGGGAGGGTGTAGAAACCGGTAAGTCTTGTGTGTTCACTTCCCTTGTTGCATGGTCCAGCAGGACATGTTTTTCCAAGCTAATCAGTAATATGTTATCACAAGGAGGGTGATTCAGGTAAGAGGTGTTTGAGGCAGTTGAGCACAGACATGGAGAGTATGTGTTTGGCCACTCAGACTGGCCACTCAGCCCTGGTTTTGCTAGGGCTGGTGGCCCTGGCTGAATGTGCAAGCTCCCTGAACTTCAGTTTTCTCTTCTATAAAAGACGGAGAATGATAGTGGAACCTGCTTTGGTAATGGTGGGGTGTTATGATGTTAGGGTCACATGAATTAATTAAGTAAACTTACATGTAGCAAGTACTTGATAAAAGGCAGCTATGATTAATTATTAGTTGCTGTTATTACTTGGGAGGCATAGTAGAGCCGTGCATGAACTGTGCAGGTGGCGGGAGAATGACTGCTTTCTCGGGGTCATGGTGCACTTACGTTGCATGTTAGGATTGTGCCTGAAGCAAGTCCCTGCCTAGGGTGGCAGGGAGTTAGTAAAAGAACTCCAATATCCAACTGAGCACCATGTCTGAAAGACACAAGGACTAACAACTACCTTTGACCAGTCCAGGACAGTCTTTTGCACAATTTTCCTGTCACTTACTGCAACCCTGGTGCTAACTCAAAGTATTTTATTTCGACAGTTTTAAGCCGGCACAGGACAATGTTATTACAGAGGTGGAAGAAGCCCTCTAAATTATGAGGCCTGAGGCTCTATCTTGGGGAACAGTACCTCCATTGATTACTTAATGAGCAAACCTGTCACTCCAAGGCCAGTATGTTTCCATGCCGGTGGAGAGAATCCTGAATAGAGGAGACAGTTCTAGCTGGTTTAGCGATATCCTAGAAACACAACTCAAATAATCTTCAACAGGACACTTCACCCACCAACTTAAGGATGACAAAATATATTGAGGCAAATTCTCTCCTATATTTGTTCCTATGCATGGAAAGAAAGGAAATTGCGTCTTGGAGTATAATATCTGTCCAACAGTGAATTCCTAAAGGAATTTGTGTTTGTTTGATTGGTTATATGAGAGAATGCAACACGGACGTTAACAGAGAAGACTCTGGATTTAGATCGCTCCCAGTTCAAATTCTCATCTTTCTCCTTACAGACGTTGTGTCCTGATTGTTCCTCAGTTTCTACATATAGAGTCCAGGTAATAGACCAGTCTCCTAGATGTGCTGAGAGAAAAATAGCATGGCCCTGAGCATTTGAGAGTTCATTACATGCAAGGCACTATCTAAGTACTCTATGTGTAATAACTCATATAACCCTCACAACCAACCCAGAAGGTAGGTTCATTATTGTTTCCATTTTACAGATGAGCAAACTGATACACTGAATGGTTGTGAAATTTGCCGAATATCCTATAGCTGTCAACCCACAGAGCCAGACACAGAATCCAGACACTCTTAACCACCAGTCATGCTCTGAACCACTATGATAAAGTACCTTTTACACATGAGATATCATGAGGAAAATACTTCTATCAGTGCCTGCTATGAAGAGGTAGTTAGTAAATAGTGCCTATTCCTATTATATCATTAGCTCCTAGCATATAATACAGTATCTGAAAATTCTCCAAAAGGTTTTAAGAATTTAAAACAGTTTGGATTGGGTCCAGTATCCAGTGTATGTTCTGGGTTAGGGCTGGTTTTCATGTTCCCTTTTGGCAAGGGGCACCATCTTGTTTTCTTTAGGAAAACATATGCTATTTTCTGTGAAGACTGCAAAGGCAGCATAGAAGAAAAGGAATCCCCTTAAGATAAGAACATGTTTCTAAATCTTGGTAAACAAGACTAGTGGACAACGTGAAATAAAACTTGCCATGTCTTACTGTTTCACAGTTTCAAAGAAATTTCCTAAATGTCATCTCATTATATGACATCCTTGTAGCATTCTTGTGAGCGAGGCAGGCCAGGTAATGCCAACTCTGGTAGAGAGAAGGATTTCAAGGTAGTATAGCAGAATAGAAGTCTGTATGTCTGGTGGATAAGAGCACAGGCTCTCAGTCAACTAACATATGTTAAATCTAGGTATTACCACTTTCTAAATGGGGAACTTGAACCCTCTGAGTCTCACTTTCCCTATTTTCAAAAGCCAAGATAGTCAGCATGAAAACTAAGCGAGATTATCCAAGGAAAGCTCTTAGTGAGTGTTCAATGAAACTTCACTGCCAATATTGCCATCATCACCACCATGAACCCAAGGAGTTGGAAAAGGATTATAGGGAAGCAGGACGGCACTCAATCCCAGGTCTCCAGCCACTTAACATAATTGTCTTTCTCTGATACTACATGGCTTATGGACCTCTACCTCCCCAGAAAATCATGAGGACTCTGGCTTGGATCCTGGTATGAAATGATATTTTCTTTTTAAAGAGGCATTTTCTAAAACCCACAGATTAAGAACAGCACAAGGGAATAGAGCAAGATAAGGGTTGTCTTATGAATATCATAGAACCAACCTGAGGATCAGATATAAACTCAGATGTCTCTTAAATCAAATAGGAATAAGGCTAGGGCTGGTGCCAGGGAGGTTTAACACCCATCACAATGAAGAACACATTAAGTGCTAGGAGGGACCCATAAAAACCAGCAGCATGTGAAATACTGCCAAGCGCCAGATGGCTGCCAAGGGGGAAGTGTCACTAGGCTGGATTCTAATGTTCTTCCTGCAAAGCAAATAGTCTGGGTGTTAATTAAAGTGTGTAAGTCGAATCTTGAGGTAGCTGCCTGGGAAAAGTAATCCTGCAGAGACGTATCTTCCTCTAGTAGATTTCTTTTGCAGTTGTGGGTTTTCCACAAGTGAACTTCTCCAAAACAAACATACTTCCCTGTGTACTCTCTGCTCCACATTTTGTACAGAACTCACTACTTACAGGCGAGACACATTCGTCCAGTTTCTGCAGCATTGCCACACTGAATATTCTGCAAAGGATGCACATCACACCTGCACCTTGTAAGAACCTCACAGGATCTCCAGGGCAGTGCTTATTATTCCATTTTACAGATGTGAAACATGAGAAGTGGGAACACGAAGGGATTTGCCCACAATTGCAGAAAGAGTTAGAGCCCATAGAAATATCTTGGATCCCCTAATCTCAGATATGGGCTTCTTTCTGTATAAGATAACAGCACCCAAAACAGCAAGAGGTATGTGAGAAAAGCCAGCCTGGTGGGAAATTGAATGGGTGGTTAGATAAAGCAGGGCTGGGAGGGAGAACTCTTGGCACTGAAATTGTATTGGTATGAAAGATCAATGCCAGACCTGGTACCCAGAAGAGCCAGTTGGGGACAGTCATGGGCAATGGGGTTGATTATCAAGACTGGTGAGCACAGTCTTATACCTTTTTATCACACCTCACTATTTCTTAGGGAATTTAATTTATTTGATGCCATTTGACCTTTCTCTCTATGTTATCCTGAGAATGAAATCTGTTGCTCCTTGAGCACCTGAAAACCCAATGCCTTTTAATCCAGGTGCCTGAAAACTTAGGTGCCTTTTAATTAGGCAAGGGTTGGAGCATGAAGGGTGTGGCAAACATGCATTGGAATTTGGACTTAATTCTAAGTGGCCATGATGCATTGGCCTGGAGTCTGGCTCTCTCTCTTTCTTTCAAATACATTTCCTTCTTTCTACCTTGCTGGCTCTGGAGTTTCAAACACTAGCTCTCAGTCTGTGAATCTAGACAACGTGGGTTATATGTTGCTGAAAGTGGGCTCTGCACAGTCTCCAAATCCACAAGAAGGGGCCACTGGGGACTGAAAAGTAGAGACCAAGCTTTCAATTAATTTCTGAGGATCTGCCTCATGGACTTGTGACAATACATGTAAAGTTCTTAGCACTCATGCTTTGCAAATTATACGATTCCAATAACCTTTCTCTATTAGGACTTTTATTAGCTGCCACCATCTAAAATCCAAATCTTTTCTCACTCTCTCTTCCCCCCCAATTTGACTTCATTCAAAATATTGCATAATGGTTTTGGTTCCAAACTTTTGGAAAGCAGTCATGAAATGTCACAAGTAATGACCACTGCATGGTGTAGGTGGGGCCAGGACCCTCAAAACAGGTGATCCTTCTCCAGGCAGTAGGTATCAAAGGCAGAGGCTATTTCTCCTCTGGATGGGCTGTCTGCTCAGAAGCCAGGATGCAGAGACGGATTACATCACTACCTGTAACAGCCCCATCAGCCACAAAAAAGGAAGCCTCCCCAGGCAACCACACACCCTGGACCTTCTAGCTTGGCCGAAAGATGCCCAAAGAGAAGAATGAGAGCTCCAGGGAGCCTGGAGCTACTGGTGCTGGACGTGGACTCAGCTGCAGCCCCCGCGACCCAGGGGACAGAGGGTGGAAGGAGTCAGGGGCAAACAGGGAAACTCCTTTTCAAGTAGAAAACTTGGCCAGGCCAGCAAGCAGTGAGGAGAGAGAACTGAAGAGAACAACACATCCCCAGTCTTAGCATCAGGCAGGGTGCTTACCTCCTCCCTCCTCCCTCCTCAGTTCAGGTTCTCCAGCTGTGGCGTGTCAGCAATCCTTGGGCGTTTTTATTCAGGTGGGGTAGTAGGGAGGGAGGGAGACTGGGCTGCTACCGCCCCTAGTTATCTCATCAAAAGGGAGTGACAGGGAGAGAGCTTTCCCCACTCCTTGCTGGAGCAGACCTGTAAGTATTGAGCTCTGTAAGAAATGTGGAGCAGAGAGTACACAGGGAAGTGTGTTTGTTTTAGAGAAGCAGAGTTGTGTCTGGGGGAGGGCAGCCACAGTTTTTTCTAGAAGCCCAGCCTTCAATGTCCATGCAGCAGACCTGAACACAATTCCTCTACTCCATTTCCACACCTCCTGTCCTGCTTTGGAAACCTGCTTAGCTCCGCCTCCCCCCCCCCCCCCATCCATTCTAAGTTTCTTTCCAAGCCAGACATCTCTGCCCTTCTCCTCCTCCTTCTTCTCTGTTAGGGCTGGCCTAACTGGCTAGAGTGTTCCATGGCTAATCCCAGAGAGGATGCCTGTACAAGGCCAGCTGGTAGGAGACTGGCGGCTTCTCCACCAGCCCATACAATTTATTTTGAGAGGAGCTTCTGGGTTAGTTAGAGCCAGAATTTGGGATCTTGGGCCAGGCACTGGAAAAATAGAGGGTATTCTTTTTTTGGCACTTAAACGTGGTGGGAAAATGGGTGCCACTGCTGAGCTGCTGCCCCTGGGTGACTCTGATCTAAGCAAAGGGGTTCTACCTCTAGTGCCTGAGGCATGGCCATATTGCCCTCTTACTACAATGACCCCGGATTTTTGCTGAAAGATGCTGTGGCTACTTTTTTTTTGCAGCAGCAGCAGCAGAACTTCAGCAATAGGCTAAAGGAATGCCATTTTAGCAGTGTGCTCTAAGGCTGTTGTTATAAAGCAGTTAGTCACCCCAATTCATGGTTGTTCCACTGAATCTGTGAGTGGTCTTCCAGGGAAGGAGATAAATTATCCTTGAAAAAAGGCAATCACTGCTTAGATCTCAAATCTAAGAATTTGGAATTTTATTTCCCTACATGTCAAGGTAGCTTTACATTCCTCCCGGTTAGAGATTGCCAGATTTTTAGGATGTATTGGAATCACCTACAAGTGCAGAGTTCTACTTCAAACTCTTGGAATCCAGGAGGATTCAGGAGTTTACATTTCTAAAATCCCCCTACATTATTCTGTTGTGGGTGGGCTTTAAGAACTACTGCCGAAGAATAGGTCTAAATTCTGTAGTGTTCATCCTGGCTGTTCTTTGCTACTTTCAGACTCAGCTGGGCACCAGCTATTCTCTGTTGTTCCCAACTCACTCTTCTACTCCTGCCCTCAGGAATTTTCTAGTTGACTCCAGGAGTTTTCTAGATCCCTTTCTCCCTTTAACTCACAAATGAGCTTAATTGGGGGAAAGTCTTAGGCTTACAGATTGTTCTGGCCATAAAAGGCTTTAAAATGAGTTGAGTCCATACATATCACACTGGGGAAGACATGGAGGCTTAGTACTGTTCTTTCTTCCATCTGAGACCTGGAACTTGCACTGCTGCCACCTCCAGATGATCTGCAGGCCCCTAGAACTCAACTGACCCAAAGCTAATTCACTTCATGCCAACCTGTTCCTAGGCTCACTCTCCCTGAGACTAATATTATTTCTGGAAAGGAACCCAAGTGCACGGGCCCCAGAATCACCTCCTGTCCCTTCTCCATGGCTGAAGCAATCTGAGTTCAGCTTCCTTATTGCTTGACACAGGTTTACTTTGAGAAAGAGATTCTTAGGTCCCACCTGCTCCCTCAAACTTAGTTGTACAGGCAACCAGATCTCATATGACTACCCATTTCAATCATTTAATCTTAAGGCAAGAACTATGGAATCAATCACATTTATAAAACACCTAATATATGCAGTGCGTTGTGCTAGGCACAGCAAGGGATGTGGAGAGGCCCAAAAGGGATTAATACTGTTGTTATCGTCATTGTCACTGCTTGCCAGTGACTTGGGTGGGGGCAATGAAAAAGAATAAATGATGACAGTGATGTGGGCAAATGCATTTGCTTTATTTATCCAGGCAGAAAATACTCTCTTGAGGTCACCCACCCCCAACCAGGTGATCCCACGTGAGAAAGGAAGAAACTGAAAATAAAATGTTTCCTTGCCTTGCCTATGCATTTCTGCAACACTTGCCTAGCTTTGCCATTCATCAGACAAAACAAATGACAGCACAGAACAGTGGTGAAAACACAGACTTTGGCACTGGATGCTTAGATTCGAACACTGACACAGTGCTGACCCTTCTTGGGTGATATAAACAGTACTTGTATAACAGCCTTGTTGCAAGGATGATGGGAACTAATATGTATAAAGAGCTTTTAACAGTGAAAGCAAAGCCTAAATATTGTTGTTTTCCAGGGAACCTAGACACTGCCATCAGGGGTCTATTTTTACCCTAAAGGGCTCCTAATGTGTTCTCACTCAAAGACTACTAGAGGCTTCCAAGTGTTTGTTCCATTTGATTTATACTTCTTAACCCCACATTCAAAGCTTTTTATTTGTGCTTTCCTCCTTGAATTCATTTAAATATCCTTAATTGAGGGCATGCTATCTTCCAGGCACTATGCCAGGTGCTGGGGAGACAGTGGGGGAGAATATGTGAACAAAGACAGCCACTATCCCTGCCTTCAAATCCTTTACTCTTTACTGGTACAGCAGTTATTGTTTGAATAATCCCACAATAACACACTGTGTTGTGTGTTAAGAAGAGGTGCCTGGTGCTGTGAAAGGGAATTTGACCTGGTCAAGGAGTTAGGGAACAACTAGGATATGAAGGCAGACAGCAGTCAATGATGTGGAAAAGGGGTGGTTGCCAGAATGTCCCAGAAAGAGAAACATCATGTGCGAGGTATATTCATTTTTGTTGCAGTAACAAATGCTCCAAATCTCGAAGGCTGACACCACAAAAGTTTATTACCCACTTAGGTTATGGGTAGGCTGTGGGTGGACTACAGCTCTGTTCAGTTACGGCCCTACTTCTTATTCAGGACTCAAACTGGAGGAACAGCCCCTATGTGGGACAGGCTGTTCTCATGGCAGAAGGAAAGACGGAGAGCACTAGCGGAAACTTGCCATGCCTCTTACAGCTTCTGCTCCAATATGGCATACGTCGTGCCTGCTTACATTCTACTGGTCAAAGCCCAAAGCCAATGCGTCGGGGGGCGGGGTATGGTCCTCCCACTGGAGACACAGCAAGCTACCTGGCAGTGGGTGGGAATGTGTAATCCATGTACAGGGAAGGGGATGGGAGTAAATAATTTCAAAAACAACGACTAAAGTGAGGAGGTAGAAGGCAGATGACAAGACCTGGAGACCTGTGTGGTAAGAGCTGGGAGAGTTGGTAGGAACACGGTGAGAGAGGAGACTGGAGAGGCAGACCTGGGCCAGCCCGTGTAAAGGAATCTGACTTTTGTGCTGGAAGCAATGGGAAAACACTGACGTTACCATCCAGACTCTTTTCCTTAGTTTTTAAAAGAATGCTTTTCAGGTTTTTCTGGTTTCTGATGTAATGCATTTTTCATTATAGAAAATTTGGAAATGACAGACAAGTAAAAAGAAGAACCTACAAATCACCCTTAACTTTACAACCCAGAGAGAACCATTATTGGTTGATATTTTGGTGAATAAGTTTCTAGACATTTAGATTTTTTTTAATGTATAAAAAGTATTCTTCAAGCAAAAGTTGATCGAATTCTTTTATCAGTTTTTCTGAATACTTTCTAAGTCAGCAAATATTTTCCCCATTATAATTTAGTCATCATATGAATGAACCATAAATTAAATAATTCCCTACTATCGACATGTAAGTTTTTGTAATTTTTCCATTTTTATAACAATTCTTCAATGAAGTTCCTTATATTTAACAGTTTTCTTAGGATAAATTCTTAGAAGTGACATTTCTGGCTCAAAGGGATGATAAAATTTTAGGCCACTGATTTGCATTGCCAGCTGTTTCTCAAGAAAAGTTAGAGCAAATCAGACACAGTTCCAGAGCATGATTTGCCAACTCCGATTATATATATATATTTTATATTGTCAATTTAGTAAGAGGAAGATACTGTTTGGTTTTATTTTGCATTTATTTGATAACTATGGCAGAACTTATTTTCTGTAATTCCTCCTGTTTCTATCAGGGAAAGACTTGCTAATTCAAAACCTGTGCATTTGGACCTGCTGCTTAAAATTCTTTCTTGGTGCCTCTTCAACAACATGACTCATTGCAATATTTGTTTCTGCTTCCAACGAGAAGCCTTCCCTGATTTCTCCTGACCTGATATCTCCCTACTGTGGGAGCTGCCACTAAGGATACTGACAGTTGGTTCTACATATATGGTGGGATGAAATGGCTCATGTGTCCCTGGTCTGCCTAAATGGAGAAGCTACCCTTCTGTGATTTAATGTTGTGCCCTCCTATAGTGTCTCACCCAATGCTCTGCATGCAGTTGGTGGTCCACAAATATCTATGAGCAGATGATAAGAAAAGGCATAATGGCATAATGGGTAGGTCCCTGTTTGTCTTGATGAATGATTCAATTGTGGAGACTTGTGCATGGCTATGTTAATAAAAAAAAAATATGGCCAAAAGTCATTGCAAATGCCACTCAAGATCTCTTTTTAGATTGTACACCTACAATTGATTTTTCAATTTTCGTTGTATAGCATAGCGACCTAGGACATTCTGATTTGACAGAAGCCTAATTACTTTCTCTCTCTGATCTTTTATCTTTTCTCCTAGCCAGAGTCAAAGAACTGACCACTTTAAATGGTGTGGTTTCCTATTAATTCTTATGAAGGATTTGAGATCCACCTCTCCCTCCCCCCACACACCATTCTAAGTTGTACTAATTAACATCTTGTTAAGCTAGTCTGACAATATAAATTGTGCCTTCATGTACCCCTTCTTATGCTATGGGAGGTAAAAAAAAAACCCTGCAATATGAGAACATTAACCGAGACTTTGACTCTGTCAGCGGGAAGAGTGAAGTAAGGGGCAACCTTGCAGACATGGTCTCGCTTTCTGTGCTTGTTGTGGATTAAGTGCCCTCAAGTCTTTCAGAGACCTCAGGAGGATTGGGTTTATAAGGATTTCTCTTTCCATTGGCATCATTCTAAAATTGGCTTTGCTTTACCTGTGGCCTGTCACTCACTGGCAGCCTTGTCTCAAAGACACAAGAACTAAAGCCTGTCAAGCAGTTGTCCTGTCACATCACTCAATCTACACTCATTCTGTAGCACTGAGCCAAAGGTAACGTTAGGACTGTTCTCAGGACATGCTCCACATGGCCACCACCAGAGGTGTCCTGAGTGATCTCGTGAGATGAGGCCTATTTGCCTTCCCTACGTGCGTCAGTGTTGTCAGTTGGTGCTTGACTCTTCATATGGTTTATCAAGCGTTCTCACTCCCTGCCCCCATTTGACAATTATTATCTCTGCCCTCAATTGGGTAGATGCCCTTCTTCTTCCAGAAATAGTGGGATTTGGCGTTTTAATCATTGCTATCCAAGTAAAGCCAAGGAGCACCTGAACAGGTGTTCTGTCTATGAATTACTTAATTAAAACAGTTCCTGAAGGCTTTTAAATACCAAAGGAAGAGAGTGAAGCGAGGAGATTGAATTCTGAGTAATTTCTTTATTAAAATAGAAGAAAATACAGGCTGGCCTACTTCAACTTAGGAGCCTTCATTAAAAAATCTATCCACCTTTGTATAAAGCTGTGTTTACAGAGTGTGGGCCCCATCTTGTGAGCCTCCTTGCCCAGCCCTGATACCTAAGCAGCTTCAGGGAATTTTTTATTAGACCCAGAGTCCTCTTTCAGTTCTGTGTTCTAACTTTCTCTTCTTGGTGTCTTCCATGGAAATAGAGGCAGAGAAACTGTTTCCCTTGAGTAAAATGGTGTCTTCCTGAAGTTAGTCATGAGGTGCCCTTTCTGTTTTCATTTCTTCCTACGAAATCATTCCATTTCCATACCCTTTTTCTTCCCAAATTTTGGAAATGAAAGATTACTCTTCTTAAAGATGTGTCATATTGGGGCATTCTCAGAACTAAGACCAAATAGAAGAAAAATCTATTTCTTATTCAGAAAAAAGAAGAATGCACTTTCAGAGACTAATGAACTCATGGGCAATCCTGAGGCTAAGAAATGTTTAGCAGGGAACTACTGCCACTAAAAAGAATTTGGAGTTTGTTCTCCAGAAGTGTTCAGTTCCTCTCCCTGTTCTCTTGGGCACTGCTTAAATGGAGATCTAATAGTATTCATTCATGCCAAGCCTTTTCTATTTGCCGGAGAATGTTCTGGGTGCTGGATATTTGGTCTTTATGCCCTCATGATACCTAATAAATGTGTGATCAGAAGACCAGAAAGTTCCCTACTACTTGGGAGCTTCTACGCGAACTGTCCAGCCCAAACCTTACTGGATCGGAGACTCTGAGGGATAGGACCATCAACCTGGATTTTAAAAAGCCAGGCAGGTTACCTGGCTGCATGCTAAAGTTCGGCAAGCACTAGTGTAGAAGAACGTTTTCAGAAAAACTATTTATACTTTAGAATAGCAATGGATTGGCTTGCTTTCTCTCTACTACAATTGTAATAGTCTTCAATTTATATGTTATCATATATCTTTTTAGACAAGACTATATGAAATCCCAGGTATGGCTTTAACAACAGCAAATAACCAGAAGTCTGTTAGGCCCCTTGTATACATTGTCTGATTTAACTCAAAAATCTGGAATAATTATTTCCATTTTATAGTAGAAGAGAGTGGGGCTTATACAATGGAAGTAACTTGTGCGAGGTCATGCAGCTAACAACTGGGATTTAATTCAAGATCTGTTAGATACTGTAGTAGTCAAGGTTCTCTAGGGAAACAGAACCAACAGGAGATATCTGTAAATATGAGATTTTACAGAAGTGTCTCACACAACTGTGAGGATGCATGAGTCCAAATTCTGCAAGCAGGCCATGAGCTGGCAACTCTGATGAAGGTCTTCAATGAATTTCCCAGAAGAGGTTGGCTGGCTGAAGTGGAGAAAGAGAGAGTCTCTCTTCTGACTTCTCTTTTAAAGACCTCAACTGATTAGATCACTCATTGCAGAAGAACTCTCCTTAGCTGACTGCAGATGTGATCGGCCATAGAGGCAATCAGCGTGCTGATGATTTAAGTTCACAAAATGTCCTCACAGCAACAGTTAGACCAATGCCTGCTCGACCAGACAACTAGGCCCCATCATTTGACCAAGTTAACGCATGAACCTAACCATCACAGACAATAAAGCCCACCTTCTTCCTCATTCTTGTACTGATTCCCTGGTTTTTATTTTACTGTCATATAGAGGACTGTTCTGTGAAAGTTTTAAGGGGAGGAAAAATATGCTCTTTTACTCTTCTTTCATCACTAGCAGCATCATCTTCATGATGCCTGCCCTGTAGGACCTTGAGATCGGAGCAATTTCTTGAATGTACCATCTAGAACTCATTTGGACAAATTCACTGAGACTTACAGCCTGAAGAGGCAGTCCAAATTTTTTAGGATTGCCATTCCTTATATCCCCCAAACAGTCCTTAAAAATCATGTGTTTTCTCTATTCCATTTCAGGAACCAAAATAAATCATATTTCACAGACTGGAGAAAACCAGAATAGGCCCAATCAAAGAATGTTGATTGGAAATTAATGAATATTTGTGCTGAAGGCAGATCTGTGCTTTCTTTTAAATTTATCATGGGTGGGGGAACATGCTTGCTTGACCCTGAACAAAATATGCAACATCATGTATTCATTCATGTACCCTCTATGCACATTTTGAGCTCCCTTGTTTGCATGGGCTCCAAATAAACAGTAGGTAATTTGAATCTAGTGAACTGAGTGCCACAACAAGCAAAATGCTATGGAAACATGCAAAAGGGCAATCCATACTGGTTTGGGAGTTGAAGAAGGCTTCCTGAAAGAAGTGGTGTCCAGGCTAGGACCTAGAGATTTTATAAGCATTACCATACAAGTAATGGTCAGGAGGAATAGTATGGGGCAAGGTGGGGATGGAGGGAGTGAAGGCTTTCTTAACAGAAGGAACAACAGGTAAAGAGAATATATAGAAAGTAAAGGGATCTAGACCTTGTAACTGTGCTCCAACCTACCTCTGTGACCTTGGGCAAGATGCTTGACTTCTCTGAGACTTAGTTTTGTTATCTTTAAAATGGAACAGGAGGAAGGGCAGTTAGGATAAGTGAAATCCAAAGGATACTATATAAGTGGCAAGGTAGTATTGTGATAAGATCAAGGACTTTCGAATGGACCCAGAGACTGTGGTTTCAGTCCTGACTGTGCCAACTGAGAAGATCTGTGACCTTGATCAGGTTGTTTAACCAACCAAGTCCCCAGTTCCTCAAATGTAAAAAGAAGATTGCAAAGTACCCACCTCATAGAGTGGGCCATGAGGAAGAATAAGAGACAATACACACAAAACACCCAGAACAATGCACGGGGACACAGGGAATGCTCAATAAATGTTAGGAATGATTATATCTGCACTGCATGCTCAGGTTGGAATTCCATGAACTAGGGAAAGGAATGCATGAAAACACTTTTTAGCTTTTCTCCTTTCCCAGTCTCACTTTTCCATTTCCTCACCTGTGCTTTCAAATAAACTACCTGTACCCAAATCTTGTTTTAGGGTCTGCTTTTAGGGATCCCACACCAAGATGGAGATAGAATGTGGACTTTAGGCATTTGCAGTCTTGGACTTCTCATTATTCTTCTTATTTGTCACTGTCATTCTTATCGTCATCATTATTAATATTATTATTAATAGAGCCGAAAGGATCTCAGGCTATATTAATATAAGTGTATACTAAGAACAGGGCGAAGGAGACTCCTGTTCTCTTCATCTCAGATTAGACACATCTGGGCTTCACTTCTGGTGGTCTCACTTGAAGGATTTCCTGATAAAATGCACTATGTTCAAGGGCAGAAAAGGGGAAACATTCCATGTGAGGAATGCTTAAAAGAGCTGGAAAGCCTAGAAAGGACATGGAAGCTATCTTTCAATTCTCAGGTGTTGTTCTTGACCTCCAACTCCAGGGCAGCTCTCCCATGACATTCTCACTGTACCCTTTGAACCATAAACATCACTTGGATATGGGCCAAGTTTGTCTTACGTATTGCTGCTTTCCCAATGCCTAGTACATATTAAACACTCTATGGATATTTGTTGAATGAATGGATGAATGGACAGAAGCTGTTCTATGCCAACTGCAAGGCTTTTCTGAACCCATTATTATTCCCACAGATTCCCAAGGTCAGACCTGGGATTTAATTCAAGATTTCTTAGACCTTAACACCACATTCTTCCTTATTCTTCTGGTTGGTATTCTTCTCTGATAGAAATGTGACCCTGCTTAAAAGATCCAAGGAACATTACAATGTGTGGCTAACTTCAATGGTTTATGGTCCATCTGTAGGCAAATCCTTTTAGAAAATGTTGCCTGAAGATAAGATGCTGTGTCTAATGGTTCAGTGATACAGCTTGGAGAGCCTATTTTTCACAATCTGTTTTATACATCATAAACCAAAATATACAGTTGGAATCAGTAATGAGAAAGTGACATCACATTTTTCAAATTCAAAGGCCTGGGAATTGAGCCCTCTGCCTAATCTACTGCTAAGCACCCTGAGATTGCACAGTAGGAAAGTGAGTAGGAGGGAAAATTTTAATCATAGAGCTGATAGGTCCAAAGCACTCCAAATAGCTTTATGAAATATTAGAGCATCAGAGGTGGAAAGGGACTTTGGAAATTATTTGGTCTGATACCTGCAGTTTTATCTGGGACAACTTGGAACCCAAAAGCAAAGTGTCTTATTTCCATTAAAGCACCTTATTATTTGCAAAACAAATGTCCATACTAAAAGCCCTCTCCTTTGCCCACTATACTTTGCTATTTCTCAGACCTTCTTTCATTTCTCTGTGTTCAGCTAAATTTTCTATTTCTTCTAAGAATAAAGATGGGCTAAAATGCTAAGGTGTCTTTTATCATTTTCTCCCACCCAGAGTGATGTCCTCCACAGTCATTGGGGTTTATCTGTCACAAATCACCTCTTTTCATACCCAGACAATAGCAGATTTTCTTTCCCTGTTATCTTCCCTTTGAGTTTTCCCTTTAGCCAAATGGCCTATTTAATTTGCAATGATCATTTACTTGCATTCTGATAGCCTATAGCAAAATGATAGATGTGAGAAATTCGAGTGGAGGAGGGCATTCTCAAGATATGGGCTTTCCAAGAATAAGGAAATACCCAACTTCTCTGCCTTCTTGCTCATAATTCTAAGATTAATGTACTTAAACAAATAAAATTCAAGGCTCATCTCAAACAGCTGTTCATTTATGAGACTTTTGGCATCAGCTACCTAGACTTGACTTTTAGAAAATCGGATGATGCTATCTTTAATCTCGATTTTTCATATTCATCTTGTAGATACTTTTTTTCTAACCAGATCTTAAAGGAGGTTGCAGGCTGAGTGCTTTGAAAGGTACTAGAAAGCTTCACCATCTGAAATTCTCTTTCCATTGGCCTATTAAACAGTCTAAAATTAGACATATGACACTTCTTGTCAGGAAATTATGTCTTTAGGATTCTCTTAGAAATATAGTTAGGACCTGGACATCTAGGACACTATGAGTCATTATCCGTTCAACCATAGATGAGTTTACCAGAAAACAAGCTTTTATTTTGAAAATATGATTGCTCTCATAGAGGGGAAACAAAACAGAGAAGTTTTGATAGATGGGGGTCTGGAAGAAATATCTACAAGAAAGAAAGGGGTAATATGGGAGGGGACATTGGTTAGAAGAATAAATAGTAAAAGGGTAGCCAGGAGAGCACTTGATGAAAACTTATCTTTCTTATTTTGCCTAGGGCCAGACTTAATGGAATAGAACTATGACTCTTTGGAAACTCAACTTCATCCATCTATTTTCTTTTTCACCAAATACTTCATGAACACTTAACTGTGAATAGGGCTTACTGAGAAAAGTAGGAGAAGAAGAAAGAAAACAGAAACAGATAAATGTTTGTCTCTGTATTTATGGAATTCAGAATATAGAGATGGGGAAAAAGATAACTAAAGGATAAAAAATAAGGCAGAATTATATGTAGTCTGTAATAGAGGGGTATGCTAATTGAGGGCAGGCAGAGGAAGAAATGATAAATTCCAACAGGCTGGCATATCAACTCTCTCCATTTCAGAGTCTCTCTGTGTCACCTCTCTGATTCTACCTTCAAGTTTGGGGAGAATATCCATTTTTTTTTAGAGAGAATATAGACTAAGAGATTAATTGCTCTCAAATCATCTTCTGAATTGAGGACCAATAGATGTATCTGTCTCAGCCAAGCTAGGATAAGCCCTTTTCCCTTTTTTCTTTTCTTTTCTTTTTTTTTTTTTCACATGGGCAGACACTGGGAAATGAACCCAGGTCTCCAGAATAAGTCCTTTTTTGAATGCAAAAGTATCTTCAACTTACCCTCTTTGTACTAACACTGACTTACTCCCTTAGGTTGATACCTGGAAATAAGCTTTTCCTATTTTCTTCTTTTTCTACAGTTTTAGTTAAGCTGCTGAAACACAATATACCAGAAATGGAATGGCTTTTAAAAAGGAAATTTTTAAGTTGCAAGTTTACAGTTCTAAGGCTGTGGAAATGTCCAAATTAAGGCAACAAAAAGAGGTTATCTTCACTCAAGAAAAGCTGATGCCATCTGGAATACCTCTGTTAGCTAAGAAGTCACATGGCTGGCATCTGCTGGGGTCTCTGGCTTCTGGACACCTCTGTCAGTTGGGAAGGCACACGGCAACCTCTGCTAGCTTTTTCTCCTCATTTCGTAAGGCTTCCCTTTGGGCGCCTTCCTTCCACATCTCCAAAATTCTCTGGCTGTGTGGGCTTTGTTGGTTCTAAAGTTTTTTCCAAAATGGTTCTCTCTTGAAAGGGTCCAGACATTTCCATGGAAACTATCCAATCAAAAGTTACCACCCACAGTTGAGTGGGTCACATCTTCATGGAAACAATAAAAAGATCCCACTCAACAATATTGAATGAGGATTAAAGAACATGACCTTTCTGGGGGTACAAAACAGCTTTAAACTGGCATACCTACTTTTCGAGTGATTGCTATCTCCTTAGATTTCAACCTACGAGTAGGGAAGAAAACAAATGATTTTCCCAAAATGCAAACAGTGGACAAATAACCAAATGGTAATATAAATGAAGTTAAGATGATCAGGCTTCAGAATTCAGATTTTTAACTGCTTTGTTATACTTTCTCCCAAAGGAGCCCCAGACGTAATCATCTGGGCTCAGAAGTTCTCAGCTGGATTTTTTTTTTTAGGAAAAGCTGAAAACGTTAATCTTCATGAGCTATGTAGTGGTAAAAACAAAGTAATATAATCCACTCCAATTTAGGGGGCCAAGAAATCCTCCTTTCCCAAGGGCCCCAGGTGGCTCCTAGTTCTAGAGAGGGAATGAGAGAAAGGTGAACAAATGAAGAGAGGCCCCTCTTCCTGGAACCCAGGGTCCTGCTCTCCCATCACACCCTCAGAGGGCAGTCATATAGTGCAAGGGTTCCAAAAGTAAGACCTAAGGCCTTGAGTTTAAGTCCCCATTCTGTCCTTCCAAAAGCAATGAGTAAAATGAGCACTACAAGTCTACCTTAAGGGGTCTGAGAGTCAGAAGACTTGGCTGGAGTTTAATGAATGACAACATCTCCTGAAGAAATATTCCTTCATTAACCCTTACCTTAACTCACTGCTTTAGCTTTATTTTAGCAATTTGAGTCTTAAGTCAAATCATGCAAGTGTGGAGGTTTGTTAGTCTGAGAAATAGCCTCTGACATATCTTTCTGAGGTCTGGTATTCAGAAGAGATCTCCTCATCCACTTCAAAGATTCTCTGGAAAAATCGGTCTTTAAGAAAGAACAACTGCTTAAGTTACCATAATGTGGGGCAAGGTATAAACAACGGCTCATAGATTAATACTTAATGGCTCCTTTAGTTTTCTCTTTAAGCTTGCCTTTTGCCTTCTCATCTCACTCACTTTTTCATTTTGGGTGTCTTAGTTTGTCCAGATATAGGTAAGGCATTAAGTCTGGGGTTTCAAGAGTTTGGTTTGCTATCTGTTTTTGGTTTGCTAAAGCTGCTGGAATGAAATACACCAGAAATGGAACGACTTTTAAAAGGGGAATTTTACATTACAAGTTTACAGTTCTATGGCCATAACAATGTCCAAACTAAGGTATCCAAAAAAAGATACCTGACTCAAAAAAGAAAGGCTGATCAAGAAACATCCAGAGCACCTCTGTCAGCTGGGAAGGCACATGGCTGCCACCTTGTACTCCTTTGGCTTCTAGTTTCAAACAGCTTCCCTGGGGGTGTTTTTCTTCTGCACCTCCAAACCTCTGGGTCTAGTGTTGGCTCTTTGGCTCTGTCCTTCTGTCAGCTCTGAAGCTTTTTCCAAAATGCTTCCCTCTTTAAGGGCTTCAGTAAGCAATCCACCTTGAATGGGTGGAGACACGTCTCTATGCAAAACACCTAATCAAAACATTTTACCCACAATTGGGTGGATCACATCTCCATGGAAGTAACGTAATCAAAAAGATCCCACCCAACAATATTAAATAAGGATTAAAGAACATGGCTTTTCTGGAGGTACACAACAGTTTCAAACCAGCACACTATCTTAAAGATGATTGCAGATATCATACTTGCATATGAAGACATTGATTATTATTTTATTCATTAGTGGTAATATATCTTTCAATTTAGGAAAAGAGGTCTTTAACTCATACAAGGAATATGGATGAAAGGAGCTGTCCTATGAGTTGAAAGTACTGTTATGCTTTATGAAAGATGAGGCATGAAAATAAATTTTGCTATATTGCCATGGAAGAGATTGTTCCTCATATTTGCTTTGGATTAAGACCGTGTTTTAGTTTGAAACCTATTCAACCTTGCTGCTTTTACCAGCAATCTGCATACAAACCAGATATCCTAGTGGTAAATATCCCTGGGTCATGTTTTTTGATTCCTAGGAAAGGAGGAAGAGAAAACTTAAATGAGTTGCAGCTTGGAAGTCTGTTGGGGTTGGGAGGTGCATGATAGAGTATCAGCAGAGTTAAGCGGGCAATAAATTTGGGTTTGCATTTGTGGAGCTTGGTCACAAATTACCTCAAGCACTTTCAGAAATGAATGATACTGGGAAAAGGTGAAGTCAGAATTTCTGTCCCCAATTCAAGCACATGCATGTTGGGATGCCGGAAAGTCAACAGCAAATGGCACCTCACATAATCCCTTGCCTTACACTCTGTAGAGTACATTAGAATTTACCTATAATTTGTACATTTTTCTGACCTGATCCTGTGAGATGCTTGAACCAGGTGTTATCATTCCCATTTCCAATAAAAACATAAGACTGATGTTCTTTAATTTTAATTTATCCGTGGTTACAACTTGTCAGGAAAATCTTATCATTCAGGTCTTTGCTTAAAATATGTCTTCCTCTGGAAGGTTTTTCTGTCACCTAAGTCTGGATTAGGTAAACTTGTCTAGGCTCTAAAATACTCTACAACAGCTCTCTCTCATCACATTGAGTTGTGGTGCGTTGTTTCCTTGATTATTTCTTGCTACACTTTGAGCTCCCTTACAGAAGTGCCTAGTTTACCATGGCAACAACCGCACATGGGGCCTGGCACCCAGTATATGCTCTATAAGTATCTGCTGCAGTGAATTGAATTTCAGCACTTATTTTGCCAAAGCTGGAAGGACAGCAAAAGGCCTGGCTTTTAGACTGACAGATTCCAAGTCTGTGCAGAATGGGTGATTTCAAAGTAGAACCAGTGGCTGGTGCTTCCATCTTGAAGAACTCATTGCAGATGCCCAACAGAGCACTAAAAAGTTCTCCCTGACACAGGCCTTTGGCCTGCCTCAGGAATTGATCTGATTTACAGCTATAGTTGAAGGCCATTTCTGCTATTAAATTAGTCCTGTTGCTAATTTAAGATAGTGAAGGAATAAGGGATCCCAAGACATTGCTGAGCCCACAGAACCTGTCTGTTGCTCCTTCACCAAGGCTCACCTTGCTGCAGAAGAGGTAATCTGTGCATCTCTCAAGAGAAGCTATGTCTGTTCCCAATGCCAGCAATCCTCTGTCAGACAGATAATTGTGCTGATGAGGTTGGCAGAGGTTCCAGATGATGTCTCTCATCCTTGATGGAAAAGAAGCAAACACTAAGTGAAGATAAACAATGAAAAGGTCCATTTAAAACCCATAACCTGGGTGATTCAAAATTAGAAGTGGGACTTAGGACCTCACTCCCCTTTGGAAATTTGTAATTTCTACCCCATTTCTGTGAGATTCTCCAATGCAGCCAGCACAGCCAGAGCTGGCTGGACTCCCAGTTGTAATGCAGAGTCCATCTGTTCAGCCACTCTGTCAGATGTGGGCTTGGAGAATGAGTTGTGTAAGTGGGACAGGTTCCAGTTCAATTTGGATTTCCTGACTATATTGAAACTGTGGTTGTGGGTCCTGAATTCAACAAGCCCTAGGAATAGAGATTCCTGCTGTGGGCTCCCCTCAACTTTTTCTGTCGATATACAACAGTGATTTGGAGGGATACACCCTGCTGTGAGGTTGAGAAATCTAGCTTAGCGCAGTGCCTCACTTAAAGTAGGTATTTAATAAATATTTGTTGATTAATAACAATTGTAACTTTTTTTAGTACTTCTATGTGTCAGGTGGTATGCCGATTGCTTTTCAGTCTTTGTCTTCCATTCTTCCTTCCCTGACTCCCCCCCCCCACCACTGACTTCCTTCCTTCCTATCTCCCCTTCTTTCCAGGCACTTTTCTTGGAGCTTGGGCTATAGTAGTGAACAAGTGATCTTTTATACCATAAATTCCAGGTGGGGTGATTCTAATAATAAAATAAACATATATAAACAACATAGGTGCAGATAGCAAATATGTTATAGAAAAAAAATTAAATGGGATAATATAGTAATGAATAGGGGATGGAGGACTGCTTTTCATTGAGTGTATAGGAAAAATTTCACTATGGGAGAGATATTGAACTTAATACAGAAGAAAGAATTAGCTATTTTAAGGTCTAGAAGTGTGGTTTCCAGGCAGAAGAATATTCTGAGGTAAATGTCCCAAATGGACCAGTAAAAGAAGTGGAAGTAAAAGAAGGCAGCATCTCTGGTGCAAGATATGTAATGGTGAAGAGTGGTACATTCTTGAAGTTAGAGAAGAAAGAGGATAAAAATTCTTGCAGAGATGTCTGAGACATTAGGAAGATAAGATTTTAATGCTTCATCGTCTTTAACCAACACAAAGCTAATGATGTGGTGCTGTTTGTATCTTCCTTTGCAGAGGAGAAGAGTAAGGCTAAGAAAGATGAGGGAGCATAGCCAAAGTCACATCACTGACAAGTGCTAGAGTCTAGAGTTGATCCCAGGAATCTTGACTCCAGAGCCTACCCTACTAATTCCAACATAAATCCTGACATTATCAGTAATAACACCTTAGAATCATCCCCTTTCATACCTCCAGTCATGCATCAGTCCATCTTCTCAACTCCAACACAGAACACTTGTTATGGACATGGACAGGAAAGCCAGAGACAAACAAGCCTAGTTTAAAATCCCAGATCTACCTTGATTGGAATATGTGCTTTGGGGAAAATTTAATTTCTTGGGGTTTCAGTTTTCTTATCTATAAAATGAAATTAATAATAGTACTATCCTCCCACTTCTTAGGGTATTGTGAGAATAAAATGAGATTGTACATGCACGTGATAGATGCTTAATGAATTCTTAACTATAATCCAAACCAAGCACCACTACATATCCCATATGCACACAATTTATTCGTCCTTCCTCTCCTTTTCTGCACCATCTTCTGGGCTGCAGACCACTATTACCACCATTTAGACCTCCTAAGTCAGACTCTGACTATGGAGGTATCATCCAGGAAGATACATTCTAACATCCTCCCCTAGTGATTTCTGGTGTAAATCAAAGTTTAAGACCAGTATAGTGGACCAAAAGTCAATACACAAGAAAATCTCTTTAGAGCTCATTGCCAGTCTTGGAAATGGCAAATATATTTGCAAATGTACCATAGTGTTGGGTTAAGTAGGAGTTTGGCTTTTGAATGCTATTTTGATAGTATTACAGCCAAAATTTCACTGGTACCTGAGTTCTGCCTTGCTATTGCATATCTTTCGTGTGCCAGGTCCTCACAGTATACTCATGGGAGTTTTATGCAAAAAATATTAACTTAATGAGACTTAAAGTACAGTCTGCAATAAAAGTTTCAGTGCATGATTATAGTACAGGCTAGTTTGAGGCGCCGTTTAGATTGGTCCTAATGTTCTATTTAAATGTTGACCTCTCAATGTGGATCTCTAATAGCATCTCAAATTTAACATATAGGAAGCCAAATTCCTTATCTTTCCTCCAAATCTGCTCCTCCAATAACCTTTCTCATTTTGGGCAACAGCATTTCAATCCTTCCAGTTGCTCAGGCTAAAAAAACATAGTGTGATCAGTTTCTCTTCTGTTTTTCTCATATCAGTAAATCATGTTGGTTTTATATTTAAAATACATCCAGGAAATGTCTTCTTGACAGCTTTGCAGCCCCCATCTGGGTCTGAAATATCATCATCTCTTGCCTGGAATTTTGCAAGAGACACTTGACTGGTTTCGGAGTTTCTGCCTTTGCAATTCTAATGTCTGTTCTCAGCAGAGCATCCATAGTCTCCTTTAGAAACTGAAGTCAAATCTGTGTTAGACTGAAAAGTGGCCCCCAAAGATATCCACAACCTAATCCCCAGAACCTGTAATTGTTGCTTGTTTGGCAAGAGAGACTTTTCAGATATGACTAATTAAGGATCTTGAGATGGGGAGATTGTCCTGGATTATCTGGATGGGCCAAATGCAATCATAATCCATGTGAGAGTGAAGCAGGAGAGTCAGAGTCAGAGGAGAAGGTAATGTGATGATGAAGGAGAGGCTACAAGCCAAGGAATACAGGTGGCCACTAGAAACTGAAAAAGGCAAAGAAATGGATTATCCCCTCAGAGGGTACAGAAGAAACCAGTCCTGCTACTCTCTTGACTTTATGCCATTGAAACTAACTTCAAACTTCTAGCCCCAGAACTGTAAGAGAATGAATTTGTGTTGTTTAAAGTCATGAAATTTCTTGTAACGTTACATCAGCAGTTGGAAACTACTACAGCACTTTCTTATTCCCTCTTGTGCTGAATAAAATCTAAAGTCTTCGCAATGACTACTCTATGCCACCCACTCTATAACTCTGACCTCATTTCCTATCATCCTCCCCTTTGTTTGTTCTGATCTAGCTACTCTGGCCTCCTTGCTGCTCCTCAGACACCCAGGCATACCCCCTGCTCTTTGCACTTGCTCCTTTCCATACTTACTCCTCTCCAAAATCAATCACATGACTTGACCCTCATTTCCCTTATTTCAACTGTCACCTTCCCAGTGAGGGTTTTCCAGGCCATCCTACTTGAGATCACAGTCCATTGCCTGGGGACTCCTCCATTCCCCATCCCACTTCTCCACCTTGTTTTTTACCAAAGTATTTATCAGCATCTAGCATATTTGTGTTCTGCTTATTTATATATTAGAATATACCATCTATTATTCTGTTTCGTACACTGCTGTATCTTGAGCACCTACAATATCTGGCACATAGTAGGTGCTCAAAAGATTTTAGTTAATTGGAAAGATGGGTGAATGAGATGCTAACCCAGCACTGCATCCAGCATGATTTGGCTTGCCGGTAGAGAAAGAGATGGCAGGGCTCCAAGGAGAACACTGACTCAGCTGAAAAAAGCGTTCCATAAAGTTTAAGAATAAGAGAGGCATCTGACAGGTCCTGCCAAGGGCAAGCTCTAATTTGACTTACTAACCAAGCTGGAAAAAAAAAATGGGAGAAGGCATGGAGAGAGGAGAAGCAGATGGGTTAAAGGTTTTTAATGCAATGGCCCTACAGGTTAATATTCATGGCATAATCAATTCTTGATCTCAGGCCAATTATATTAGCAATTCTCCCTGCTTTGAAAGGGGACCTGAAAATGGGGTTGATTGAGAGGGACCAACATAGGAAGAGAGGATTAAAATGTCTTCCCTCTATATATGGCTGTTTTCAAACTCTTTAGAAAGTCTCGAAGAAATGATTTAATAGGGAACCTATACATTACCAGACCTCCTGTCAATGACAAATGGTGATCCATGAGCAAAATCTGGCTTCCTTTTCAGCATAAGGAATGGTTCTAAGCAAATTAAAAGCTCCTTAGCAGTCATCCATTAGTGGTGACATGATATACTATACAGCACACACACTTTGTGCAAATGCAAGGGAAAATGCCACCTTTGGCACCCAAATTATCGATGGGATTTAAAGAAAAAGGCTTGCCATAGCTGCTACAGGATGGCAAACAGTCTCACCTCACCATCAGTTCTAAAGTAGCTGCCTGAAGTTTTGAAGGCTCCTCTAGAAGCAGTAGGGGGAGGTTCTGTTGTGCTAAATTAGTTAATGTCTTCAATAGGCATAAGAAAGCCACTTGTGACATTATCTTGCTCTGTTTGCACTAGAGAATACATTTTAGAAATTAAGATTAGCAAAACTAACTTTGACAGGAAGCCAAGTCACCATGGATTTTATATCTGGGGCCCTTCCATGGATTGTCACCCCAGCCTAATGCCCTCCTTTAGGAATGGAGAAAGCAAGGGAGATAAAGAGGTCACAGAATTGGGGTGAGTTTGCACAGTTAATGTATGAAATAGCAAAATCATGACTGGATGTGACACACTGAAAGATAGACACTTACAGAGCAGTCCTTTGAGTTTCTAGAAGCTTCCTTGGATAAGCAAAAACACATTTTCCCTACCTTATGTATCATTTATTCATCACATAAATTATTTACCAGAAAATAGGCACACCAGTCATTGGAATTGTGATGGGGTTTGATAAAGCAAGAAGACAAATGAAAGAAACAACAACAACAACTCAGGAATCCAGAAAAGCTCTCCTCCCCTGATTTTCTTCTTCATTGTAGTGGGCTGCCCAATCTGCTCTGCTCTTGAAGTTGGCTTTAAACCAGGCTTCCTTTGGAGACCTGCTGATCATGTTACAAATATGGGCTTGACATGTAACAGCTGAGAATTTTTCAAAACACATGTACGATGACAAGGGGGTCACAGCTTAAGTGAAATCAACCACGAGGTTTTGGCCTGATTCAGATCAAAGGAGCTGGGGAGTGAGATTCCCTGGAAGGTCGTATAAATATACCTGGTAACAACCTTACATTCTCCCATCAGCCTCCAGGTCTTCTGAGGACCCTTACTTGGGGGCGTCTTCCCCAGGTTCTTCTGGGATCTGTCTGGATTTGGGCCTTTTCTGGCTTTCTCAAGGATTTTTCTATTATTCACCCCCTTATCTCTCTGCTCTGAAATTATCTGTGAATAATCCCGGCAGCTGGTCCCACACAGTGCTGGTCTTGGTGGTTGCTGAGCTTTTGATGGTAGAATCGCTTCCTGTAACCTTCCCCCTGACAGTGGGCACAGCATATGCCAGGTCACACCAGATAGAACAGATGGCCTCATTTTTTGCCTTGTTCCTAGTTAAAGTCAGGTTCTCCTCCTCTGCTGCCGTCGATGTCAAAAGCCAATCCTACTAAGCAGTAATCTTTAGTTATATCTATTATTCCTAAGGTCGTATTTGTCTTGGAAGAAAAATTTGATGCAAATAAACTTTAAAAAGATGTATTTATTTTATAAATTAAAAAATTTACATGATGAATAAATTAAAAACTATACAGAAAGGCACAAAATAAAAGGTAAAAGGTCTCTTCTCCCCTTACCTCTCCCACTGTCTTCTCCTGAAAGGTAAATGACATTCTTAAATGTTCTAGCATATCCATCCAGTAATATTTCTCTATCTTAGAACAATTCCCAGAATTGGGATCACATTAAACATACTGTTCTGCACCAACTTTTAATTGCTATTAATAACGTATTTTGAAGATAGAGTCATATAATCACATGCATTATTATATTATCATGTCCCAGTCTTTTAATCGATGATATACTATTCCATCATATAGATGTAACCAAAATTTATTTCCTAAGACCCTATCAATGGACATTTAGGTTATTTCGTTTAAATATAATTATTTTGCTATTACAAACATTGTTGTAATGATCATCTTTGCACTTGGCGTACTTCTGTATAGACCTAATATATTTAAAAAGAATTTGCTCCAGCCCCAGCTCATACACAGAAATTCATTAGCACTTATCCTGCCATATTTTCTTCTTAGCATTTAGAGTTATCTAAAGTCACCTATTTATCTCTGTACTTTCCATCTCCCCAAATTAGAATAGTAAATCCCACAAGAAAAGGAAATGTCTTAATCACTCTCACGTTACTAGTACCTAAAACAATACTAGGTACATAGTGGGTCCTCAATTGAAATGAAAAGGAATCTCAAAATATCAGGTAGAACGAATTTGGCTTGATGTCATAGAAAACTGCAGGGCAAAGTGGCTTAAGCAAAATGAAATTTGTTATATCACAAAGCTGCAAGTCTGGAGATATGGCAAGTTCTAAGCATTTTTGATCAGGGCCTTAATATCATCAAGGATCTAATTTTCCATTTGTCTTCTTCAGCACAGACGTCATCTTATGGATGATTCCCTATACTCAAAGATGGCTGCAGGATTTCAGGATGACCTCCAGACGTGACAACATCCAGAGGAAGAAACCAGCCTATCTCTTTCTATGTTTCTTTACTAGGGAAAAGGAAACTGTTAACAGAAGTCCTCAGATGACTTTCTTTTCACATTCGATTGGCCAGGTGGGTGGAAGGCAAGTTTCAGAGCCAAATACTGGCAAGGCACATGGGATTACTTGTCTGGCTTAGACTAATCACCATGAGTGAAGTTGATATTGGTTAGTCATCCACAAATGTCCACAACACTTCAGCTCTGGAGGCAAACAGTTCTGATATTGCCATCTGGGGTTCTAATCCTGGTACAGGCAAGGTCTTCAGTTATAAAAATGTAAATGGGATTAAAATAGGAGTTAGAGGGCTGAAGATGCTGGGGCTGTAAGGAGTTAAACTGTCCTGTAAGCATAGAAAACATTTTCTGTGTTGTAGGCAGATATACATATTTTCAGATTATATTTCTTTGGGAGGATAATTTTACTTTCTAAGTATGGATTTCGACTTAATTGTGACTAAAAACAGTTGCTTGTTCTAGTGTGATGTGTGCATTTAAATTTGAACCATAAGTCACAGATGCGGGATGCAGCAAAAGCAAAAACTTTAAGCATGTGCAGGTGTGATGGCCACTTCAGGTCAAAATAGCACAACTGGAAAACCAAGATCCTGTTGGCTCTCCTTCAAAATATATTGCAGATTATCTCCACTGCTCGCCTTGTCCACTGCAATAGATTCATCAAAAGCTCTCCCATCTCCTGTTTCCACTTGGCTTCTCCACTTTCTCTCTTGCTTCCTTGTACTAAGTTCCCATACAGCAGCCAAGTGTTCTTTTAAAAATAAAAGCAGTCTTAGCATTCTCCGGCTCAAGTTCTTACCTTGCTAAGAGCTACATGAGTTCTCCTTCTTATTATGCTTTCAACCTCTCCAACACAAGGTGATATACCATCACTTTCCCTCCTTTACTGCCCTTTAAAACCATGAGATGCTTTTCTACCCCCCTTAAACATGCCAAGCTGTTACCATCTCAAGTTCTTTTCACTGGACTTGACTGCTTTAGATTATTTTGGTTTCAACTCCAGTGCCACATCCTCAGTAGGCCTTCCCTGACCACCCTAAATAAAATAATAACACTTGAACTTCCCAAAACTATCTCGTGTTCTATTTTTAATTTATTTGTAGTGTAATCACTATATGTATTTATTTATTTCTTCTCTTCCACATGGAAGAGACTTGAGTAGCTTTGAGATCAAGTTCCTTCAACAGAACCTGTAGGTAGGAATACAGAGACATTGACCTGGGCACCTCTGGTCTGCAAAAGAGAAGCCTGAAATTGCTAGATTGATTTACCCCACTTTTAAGAGGAAATGCCAAGTCAATTTATATAATAAGGATCTGAGAGGGGGGGCAATGGAAATGAGAAGAAAAGCAAAAGGTTCTTTGGTGGAAATTGATGAGGGATTTTTTGAAGGGGGAGGACAGTTTGGAACAGCTGCACATTGAGGGAAAAGTAGGGGAGGAGAAAAGATTTTGTTAAGTATTGCTTGGATTTTCTATTTAGAGTCCCTTTAGAAGTGCTGTGCTGGTATAAAATTATGTACTCCAGAAAAGCTATGTTTTCTTTCCTAATCCAATTTTGTAGGGGCAGATCTATTGTTTAGGGTGGAACCTATTGATTGGTTATTTCCATGGAGATGTGACACACACAATTGTGGGTCTGAACTTTAATTAGATAACTTCTCTGGAGACTTGACACTCAAATTTGGGTGTGATGCTTTGATTGATGGAGCAGTGACTCTGCCAATTCCAGGTGGGTTTTGATTAGTTTACTGGAGTCCTTGAAAAGGGGAAATATTTTGGAGAAAGGTCAGAGCCGACAAAGACACAGACATTTGGAGATGCTTGGAGTGCTGACAGAGAGAGCAGATGTCTAGACGTGGATGTTTGGAGATGCAGAGCCCAGCAATGATTGCCATGTGCCTTTCCATGAGATGCTAAACAAGCCAGAACCCAGAGTTGTGTCCAAGAGGAGCTAAGTGAAGGCCCACAGATGCTTAGAGAAGAAACCACTGGCATCAGAAGCTGGAAGCAATGGAACTGGGAACAAGGATCAGCAGATGCCAGCCACATGCCCACCCATGTGACAGACATTGACCTTTCTTGAGTCAAGGTGTATTTCTCTGGATGCCTTAGTTTGAACATTTTTATGGCCTTAAATTGTAAACTTGTAACGTAATAAATTCTTTTTTTAAAAGCCATTCAATTTCTGGCATATTGCATTCCAGCAGTATTTAGCAAACTAAAACAGGGACATTTTAGTAGACAATGAATGTCTTTCTATTATTTTTAGATATTGACTGTACTTATTGAACATGATGCCCCTCTGAGATCTAACCACCTGTGTTCCTGGATTATAAAGGTTATATTTAAAAAAAATAAACTTAAAAGTAATTAGCAAAAAAAAAAAAAAAAAAAAGGAGAAACTGCCTGCAAAGAAATTAGTAGCTTGTCACTTAAAATTTAAGCAAAGACTCAAAGGCAATATACTGGGGAATAAAATGCAGATTAAGTTTAAGGCTTGCTCTGAGTCTTAGGAGAATATGGCTTTTACCTACCGTCAGGCAGAAAGAACCTTTGAGGATGGCCAGTTTTAGGTTTGGAAAGGAGTACAGTAATAGGATATTTATTGATTGTTTCTGTTTTCCCAACTAAAATTCCATGCTGAAATCACTTACAGGGTGAAGAAAATGGAGGCATCATGTGAGTGTGGAGGGATGAGGAGTGTGGGATCAGTTCTAGCCAGGGCTGGGAGAGTGACCGTGGACCAGCTGTTTCCCTCTCTGTGCTTTCCCTGCTGCCTCCTGAGTGCAGGGGAATGATAGCTGTAATCCTACATGACATCATCTTGACTCATGTCTGCAAGGACCCTATTTTCAAATAAGGTCACATTAATGGGTACTGGTATTTAGAGTTTCAACATATGTTTTTGGCGGGATGCAATTCAACCATTACACCATCTTAAAAGCTCCTTCAATACTTTATTTCTTCCTCCTTTCTTTGTCTCTCCATTCCTCAGTGCATCCTTTCCTAAGCAGCTTTTCTTTTAATTAAAGAAGTGATCCTTGCACAAGGAGTTATAATAGAAACACAGAAGAGCTGTCATGCAAATGTTAAAATTCTCACATCCCAAACTCCTGATCCAGTCTCCCTGTGCAAGTAAACCTTTATTACTTTTTTTTGGAGTCTCTTGTCTGACACACAACACCTGGCCATTTGGCCAAAATGCCTAGAGAGAGACAGTAATTCTGAGGGGCAGACTATGACGTCACGTCTCTGTTATGTATACTCACAATACAAGGTCTTTCCTAACTCCTTATGATTGGGAGTGCTCCCTTCCTTGGCAGTGGGGCATAGAATGGTCATGGGACTTTATGAATCACTCAGACTTCAATTGAGATCCAAGCTCTGGAATTTATTCATTGTGTGACTTTGAACAAATTGGTTCATTGCTTTTGGACTTTTTTTTTTTTTTTTTTGTCTATGAAATAGGAATAATTAGACCTTCTCCAGAGAGCTGTGAGGATGGAGAGGTTGCTTGTAGAATACCATGAAAACAGCAGGCAGTAGAGCCCCACAAGTATCACTCCCTTTTCAGTCCCCTCAATGTCTCCTGCAAGACTTTGGCCTCTTTCAGCTCTCAAAAGGGTTGCTTTGTTCTCTGCCTGTCCTGGGGCTACTTTGAAGAAAGGGTCCCTTTTGGTGCTGGATTTTAGGCCTTTAAAGACCTCATTAGTTCTAGCTCAGGACTTATTTAGGTGGTCAATAAACATTAAAATAAATTTAAAATTGGATCTATTGGCTCCCAAGAGGCAACGTCTCATGCTTTGTGCTGGTAGGACCTAAATGAGTGATCCAGTTCTGTCACTAATTTGTGATGTGGCCTCAGCCAAGTCAGTTAAACTCTCCAATTTTCAGATTTCTTACCTGTAGAATGTGGATGGTCATTTCTATCCTATAGGTCTGTGGGGAGGAAAAATGAAACACCTGAGGTCCTGCAGAACACAGAGTTACATAGTATCATGATTATCTTTATCATTATTTTCTGTTTTCCTTTTCACATGAAATTCTTTCTTTGGTGGTGCATAGTGTCCCTGTTCCTATTCCTGGCCCCTTCCTCATATGGAGAGCTTACAGTGAGCAAGGGCTGGGGGGAAGATGAGAAGCTGAAGTCTGAGCGTGTGTTATGCCCTTCCTAAATTCTGACAGTTTGAAACTGCATTGCTGCAATTTTCTGTTCCACTGTCAAATTGACTGGAGTGAGTCATCTCTATGGTAAGAGAAAGCCTCACATGCTAATTTATTTAACTACAGAATACATTTTGTTCTGCACTTTGTCCTCCTAAAACACAGTCAGCAGCTGAGCAGCAGGATGACAGCCACTTTGTGAGCCAGTTGGTGCCATGCAGCGTTCTAACGACAGTGTCCAGTTCTTCGGTATCTCATTTATTATTCCAGAATCTTCCATCTGATTGTCCCCAGGAGCAAAGCACACTGCGCACTCTCTAAACTCACACTATACCGGCATTTCAAAGATGGTGTGCTGAGCAGTTCATAATATTAAACACAGAGAGCAGACTTGGAGTAGGAAAGAAGCCAGGCAAAGACATCAGGCAAGGTGGTGGTGGGAGTTAGAGAGTGGGTGGTGGGCAACTAGATTTGGGAGGGGACAAAAGATTTTTCCACACCAGTGGTTTTCAAACATTTCAGTTTCAGGCATCCTTTGCATTTGTAAAAATTATGGAAGACTCTTAAATGTTCTTAATTAAGTGCAACATAGCTATCAACTTTTACCCCATTAGAAATTAAAAGAGAAATTTTTAAGAATTTGTAAAAATTTATTTTCAAGTTGCAATAGGCCCGTTGCATATTAACATCAGAACGATAACATTAACACGTCATGAGGCATCTGGAAAATTCCACTGAATTCTCAACAAGTAATGAGAACAAAGAACACAATGAATGTGCTAGCATTGTTACAAAAATAGCTTTGACCTTGTATACTCCCTAAAAGGTTCTTGGGGGCCTCCAGGGGTACCCAGAGCATACTTTAAAAACCACTGATCTGAGCAAAGACATCGGGCAAAAAAAAGGAAAAACAGGATATGCAATTTAGTTTTTTAAGGGGGGGATAATGATAACACATTGTTTACTGTCACTTAGGTGTTAATGCTGTTCACAGTCATTATTTCACGCAATATCTGTAATGCATGAGAAGAGGCACTATTATTATATACATTTTAGAGATGCAAGAAAGGAGGCACAGAGATGTTCAGACTAAAAGTGAGGCCAAATTTGTAGACAAAAAACATGAAAGGACAAATCAGGTCTCTATCCTATCGTATCCTAGCCTCCTAAGACATGATAGAAAATGGAAATGCAAACTATTTTGGGATAGAAAACAAATAGAAAACAAAAAGATTCAGGGACACACTTCTATGAATAGAGAATGGGCTAAGGGTTATTCAGCCTTGAAGGAGGAAAGGAGTAACTTCCGGTTAGGAAGTTAGGAACTAGAGAGACAGGGAAAGAGGACAGGAGCGGATACTGTCAGGGGCTATCTAGAACCTCTTAGAGCTGAGGCACTTCCGTGCTGTTCCCTCCCCGCCCCTTTGGGGCAGCCCATAAACAAAGCCATGGCTCTCTCACGTCAAGGCAGGATCACTGAGAAAGGTAGTCCCAGTGCCACACCTCCTGAGGGATCTAGGGCTTTCTTGCTTGTAAATCACAATTCAATCTTCATTCTGTCCAGTCTTGCTTCCTTCACTCCCCCAATGGTGTGAATTCCCAGGGCACTTCCAAATGAGTATCCTGCATACAAATATCTGGTCTCTGTTTTCCCAAGCAACCAACCTAAGACAGATGCCCAACTCTTTTACCCTTCTGTGCAATCCAGTTCACTCCAATTCCTTTTAAATATTCGGTCTCCAATGCCTAATGTCAAGTCTCTTTAAAATCAACAACTGATGTAATAGTCCTGACATATGCTTATACTGCTTTCCAGGGACAAGAAATTCCTCTTTTCATTCTGCTTATGATGTTGGACATTTCTGATGTTGAGAATTCTTCTTCCCACCCAGTTGAGAACTTCCTGCCTGGTATCCATTTTAGTTTTCCATGTAGAGCTTTACAGATGAGCCCATCATTTGTTCTCCCATGATGGCAGTCTATACTGCCATCTGGGTGGAGTCTTTAAACTGGATTGGAGAAGAAATCACATAGTCAGAGAGCTGGACCAGAGAACATTTGAAGTGCTTCCTAGTCCTGAAGTTTTCTGATTCCAGGGAAAGCTATTTCTGCTAGGCTGCTCATAGTAAAAGTTTCCCTAGTTTTACAATCTACCTTCTATGGCCACTTGAATGCACTGAACCATGGAAAGGTGGTAGCACTACAAACCTGCTTCTAATTCTTTTTGTGATGAAAAGTTAAGGTCTTCTTAGCCCCAAGGTTTTCAGTTTGGCCCCTGATTCCTTCTTTCTTGTGAACCAACTTATTTTTGTGCAGTCTCATCTTCCCTGCTGTGTTCTGGAAGTAGGACAATTTTCAGTGTTATTTTTAATCATGTTGCACTCAGGGAGCTAATGATATTGATTAAAATGTGAGCCTAAGAAAGGTATTTCTCTTTGAGAAGGATGCATGGGAGAAATTATGTTTTGCTCTTGAAGTTCCACTAGGTGGCATTTTACTATAGCAGTACTGCTATTGTGCTTTTAGAAGTAATTGCTCATGCTATTATTCTTAAAGGGACATTATTAAACTCCTTGACAACTTAAATGTCTGTATTTCCGTGGATGATTATAGTGAACATACTAAAACAAGACTTTTCATGTTTCTTAAAACAAAATATCTGGATCCATGCCTACCAAATCCAGCTTAGCCCAAAAAAAAGAATGACGATCTGAGAAACGAGATTTCTAAACTGGGCTCAGACACAAATTTATTAAGTGACATTGATCAAGTCACTTTTCCTCTCCGGGCTCATTTCCTCTCTTTTGATGTGAGATGGTAGAGAAACTAGATGGCCTCTAAGGTCTTTTTTGTCCTAAAACTTCTGATTTCATTTAAGTCATTAATGTGTTTAAATTATCAGTTATCCTCATCACCAAATTTATGATAAAGACATAAACCATTGGTTTATTTATAAATTACTTTATATGAAACAGTATAACAATTTTAAGTTATTCTGACTTTTGTTGTTTAAATAAGACCTGTTAGAGGCATTTCTTCCCATACTCAGTTTCAGAATCTTTTCTCTCAAGCCAAACAACTCTAGTGGCCGACAACCTCTATTCTACCCTTTCAAACTGTGTAGAATGAGTTTCTTTGAAACCTAGAGAAATTAATCTGAGAGAGGAGGAGAGGTCTTCACAGATAATTATCCGCATTAGATGGGTAAAGAGCGTCAAACTCTCCTGTCCAGTTCTGCAAAAGAAAACTCTTTAAAGTTCTCATTTTCTAGATTGCTTTTACTTCGACTATAAAAAAGTCCACTGAACAGAGGGTTATAATCTTTACAATGGCATAGAAATTTTCCCCATCTTTCTTCCTCTAAGGCTTAATAAATCAGGAAGCCTATCAGAGCCCAAACTCCTCCATAGAAGCCTGTAAATTTGGGCTTAAGGGAAGGAGGTATAACTCTTTGAGAGCCCCACTGCCCTACTGTGGAAGCTGAATGAGGCTGTTGAGATTCTGTGACTTGAAATCTTGTCCTTTATCCCCACCACCACCCTCAAATTCACAGAATCTAGGGCTGTTGAGGTCAAAAAGGATGTTGCAGGTCACTGACCTCTAGGTTTTACAAAGGGTATTCCATGAAATAAAATCCACTATGGAAAATAAGTGGCTCTTTCATCAAAGAAGTATTAGAAAGGCTTCAAAGTATCCCTCCTCAAAAGTCCCAGGGCACAATAGTATGGCAACATCTCTGGGAATTCCTGTATTATGGAAAACTACTCGCATTCCCATTGGTTCTCAAAGTCATGAAATGTTTTAGGAAAGGCAGCTCTAATTCTACTACTTCATTTTATAGATAATGAAGAAACTGAGTTTCAGTTAAGAGTTGCAAGATATCAAAGACCACATAAAATGTAGGGGAAGAAATGAACTTGGGACCCCATATCTCCTGGCTTTGCATCTAATTTTCCCCATACCTTCTAACTGTGGCTTGAGATCTAAAGAATCCTCTACACTCTTTCAAAATATAGTATGCGTCACGCATGTTTTAAAACTAAAATGGACCTAAACATTATCTAGATAATGTTATTTTACTAATGAGCAAAGCCAGACTCAGAATGGTTAAGTAACCGTGAGGGTTAAGTTCATGTGTCAACTTGGCAAGGTTATGGTGTCACTTTGCTCAAGCAAGCACTGGTCTGACACTTTGTGGATATTTTGTGGAATTAAATCATCAGTAAGTTGATTGTGCTTACAGTGGATTACATTAAACCAACAGAAAGGACTGCCCTCGTCAATGAGAGAAGACTCATCCAATCAGTAGAAGGCTTTAAAAGGAGAAGTGATGATTTCAGCAGTCAGAAGGGAGAATTTCCATCTCTCCTTCAGCCCATCAGTTTCTCCTGGGGAAGTCATCAAAAACCTTCATCAGAGTTCCCAGCTCACAGCCTGCCCTGTGGAATTTGGACTTGCCCAACCCCTCGGTTGCGTGAGACAATTTTTATAAAAAAACTCAAAATATTTACATAATATATCTCCTGTCCGCCATTTCCCAGACAACCCCGATGAATTCAGGGGCATTCTCAAGATCATACATCTAAATAATAGCAGAGCTAGAGTTCAGAGGTGATTTTTTCTAATGCGTGTTCAGGAGTCATACTCCTATATCATACCATCTGTCGACTTTAACCCGTGAGTTAAGAATGAAGAAAGATTACATCTAAGTCATTCTATATATTACATTATCAGCCATTTAAAGCAAGTTGGGTTGAGTAGAATTGCCCCTTTTGTCTTAGCAGAAGCACAGGACAATAGGGCAGGTAAGTTTTGATGACACCGTTGTACATAGAAGAGACAATATAAGGATTATATTGAACAAATGTCAAACACATAACCTTGAGCACAGACTTGACCTTCTTTAAAGTTTGACTTAAAGTATATTAGTGACAGATCATATTAATAGATTTTAAGTATATAGACAATACCAGGCTCTGTGCTTAGGATTCACACACATTGACCTTCACAATAACCCTGTGAGGGAGATAAACCCATCTTAAGGAAAATGAAGTTGAAGCTCAGAAAGATTAAGGAACTTGCCCAAAGCAATGCAATAGCAAGGAATAGAATCAGAATTTGAATCCAGGAAATTAGATTACAGAGTAAGTATTAACTATTTTACAAAATTAAGAAAATGCCATATTGATAATCAACTTTGAAACTACTATATTGGAAATGTCTTCATCCCTTGAATGCCATCTTTCATGCCAGGAAGAACGAAGTCCTTTTTCTTCCACCCAGTTAAGTCAGTAAGTTCGTGGCTGCTCACTCCGTGGATGAAAATATGCTGCTCAGTTCTGAGGGTTCTTAAAAAAGATGATCAGAAATGCTTCTTATTCCTCATGCACTGGAATGCAATGATTTGGAGAAGGAATTGGGCTGGAGTCAACCTTCCATGCTCTGCAAGCAGTCTGCCAAAGAAAATAATGATGCGAATGAGGTGACTCCTGGGTATAGTCTGCATAAGAGACCTAGTCTGAAGCAAATTGGCAAAAATGTGCTAGTTTTTCTGGTGTCTGTCTATCTGTAACAACATTTGTTTGCTTTTCCCTATAACCAAGGCTATAGTGGTGACATTTTTGCCTTTTGGAGAATAAAACAACCTGGTTCCATAGCTCTGGGAAGGCTGAGGCTTCAAGGAGATTTCTTGGTGTTCCCAGGGGCTTGTTTCTTCTGATACTGTCTGTCTCTACCTCCCACAGCCACTCACGCTGTCTGTCTATTCTTCTGTTTCCAGAGAAGTAAAACTACTTTCATTTTGTGTGTTAGAACATCTCAATGAAGATTTGAGGGGTCAAGGGGAGAGGCAACATTGTGTCCTTCAAAGTTTTCTGCCTCCTCTTGGCTTTCCTCCTTCCCTCCCCTCCCATCCCTTTATCCCTTCCTTCTCCTCTACTCCCCTTCTCTCCACTACCCACCTCTACTCTTCTCTCCCTTCCCTCTCTCTGTCTCCCTTTTAGGGACAAATTTCCCTCCCTGTCATGCACAAATGGCTCTGCCTTCTCTGAAGCTGACATGCATTCTCTATAGTGGCACAATGTCTCTCAGAAAGCTGCTCACAGCATTCCAAGAAATGTGGTTTGCTCCTTAAGAGGAATTCTGTAACACACTGCTGTTATACACATCTTCCTCTACCAGTTACAACCGCATGCATTTGAAAATAACTATGTTTCTTCTTCAAAATCTATTATTTCTGATTTTCCCCTAACCCAGTTAACCTATCTACCTGTTTATTTACTACTAATATTTTACAAAGATAACAGTTTTATCTGTTTAAATTGCTATGCCTCTGACTCATCTGTTATCTCATTTCTTCTTGCCCCACCTATATAAGGAAAGTAGGGGCAATGTTACTTCATTTTCTTTAAAGCTGAACAAAGTTGAACAAAGCCCAGGAAGGTGAAATGACCAGTCAAAACTCAACCTGTCACATACCTGGCACCAATGCCCGTGTCCTTCCTTGATGTACTCCATTGCCTCCCTGAGATGTATCCCCCAAAATGTAGTTTACGGCATCACCAGTTTCTCCAGCCTGCATGTACTTGGCAAGCTCTTTGTGTTCACTCCTTTCACTCTGTGACCAGAGACTATGAAGAGAAAAAGAGAAAAGACAGAGACAAAGTGAACCTTGATGTCATTGGCCTTCCAAGGGCTTTGGCCAATCCACCTAGGAGCAGGTTTTTTAAGCCTTGCAGAAGGACTGTACTTTTAAATTTGGCCAGCCCCTGCGCATGGTTCCTCCAATAGCTTCCCTTTCCTCCTGGTTGAAATCTAACCTTTCAACATAGCACTGAATGATCTGCCCCCACCTCTCTTTCACCTGACCTGAGTTCCTGCCCCCTACCCCCTTCTGTTCTAGCTACCTAGCCTCTGCACAATTCTTCACGAGTCCCCACTCCACTCACATGCTCTTCTTCAAGCCTAAAATTTAACCCCTATCCCACCCACCACCTTCTACCTGCTTGACTTTTTCAGTTTCTACAGGTTTCCATTTATTTGTCTTCTTTGGAAAACCTTTCCACACTGTACTATGTGGAGGAGCCTATCTTTCGTTTTATCTTAACTGAACCTATAACCACTAGTAATTATTTGTTTATTTGTTAATCTTTTCATGGTCTCTCACTCCTATTAGACCTTAATGACCTCTGAGGGTGGTGCTTAGTGTAGTTCTTGGCACATTAGTTGGCTTTCATTAACTCATGTTACATGAATAACTGAATGAATAAACCAGATAGCATGGAAGCATTTTTTTTCTTTGCCTGTGCTCAGCTCGTTTATTTGCCCATTTTGCAAATGGCTTTTAAGCCTCACCTCCCTTGTGGATATTAAAGGGACCCAGGATTCAATCTGACATGGGATCTGCCATCTAGAATCTTATGATAGAGTAGCAAGCTGTCTGGGAGGCAGTGTTGGAGTACAGTAACTGAGTACAGACTTTGTCTTTGCCAAGTTCTATTATCTACAACCTTCTAAAATCTCCTTAAGGCTGTCGAACACGTTCCATCCCCAATACATCATGATGACCCTTTAAGCTGCAAGGTCAGCTATATTAAAATGAGGTGGCTCCTTGCTGCTGCAGCAGTCCCAGTGATTTCTAGGTTCCAGCTTTGCAATTTCTAAAAGAACTTCAAGGACTCTTGGGCTTAGTGAGGAGTTTAATCTGTTTGTTTATCTGGAATTCAGAAAGCCAGTTGGGCTATTTCTTCCTTAAAGGACAACATTTTACAATTATATGTTAGAGTGCTTATTCCAACCTTCTGTGCCTGTACAAGCCCATCTACTCTCTGAAAACTCCCTGGACTAGCCTGACATCATTTTTATTTTAATTTATTCTTTCTATTTTATCACATAATCGCCCTAATACATCGATAATGTTGCCTTGTAATTTAGCTCTGGTAAATGTGTATGTGTGCACGTGTGTTTGTATTCTCTATCCTTAGGGAGTAATTTGAGGGCAAGAACCATGCAGTGTTTAGCAGAGTCTTGGGTATTCTGTAGGATCAAGAATGTAGGCCCCATAATAGGATGTCACAGGTTAGGTTCTCTGAAAGCAAACACTGAGATGCAGTTTGGCTTGCAGGATATTTGTTAGTCATCAACACACATGGAAGGGAGGTGGGAAAAGCAAATTGGGCAGATAGGGAACAGGCCTAACAAGGCCTCTGCCAGCTGTTTGGTTTTGTTCCATGATGGGCCCAAACACCAGGGCTTTAATATCAAACTCCTGCTTCCATCAGTCACTGTATGTGAATATCCCCCAGAAGGGCTTTCTGCAACTGAAGCAAATACTGAAGGAAACACAGCTGTCAGTCGAAGCTGCCTGTTGACAACTAAGGCAACAGGTCATCTATGAAGGGGAATTTGGGCAGCCCATCTCCTTGTCCACCATAAAGTAGATGACACCATCCAGTGCAAGTCTTAGGAGATATAAGTTTGGTGAATAACCATGGAACTGAATCTCAGAGGCCTGTGAGATAGCAAGGACAGCTCCCAATCGAAAGCTTACAATGAATAAGCATTTTACTTGCCTACTGCTTGATGTTCATGGGGTAATATGCCTGGCCCTGTGCTAAACACATTACTTGGTTCATTTCCTTTCATCATAACAACATTATAAGGTAAATTCTCTTATTCTTATTTTACAAATATAGAAACCGAAGTTCAACAAAGGAAATAACTTGCATAAGTTCACAAGCGAATAAGTTGTAAAACCTGAACTTGAATCCAGTGAATCTGACCCTATGAAAACTTTCTCATTGTCTTTACAATAAGGAGAACACTTCCTCATTAGAGACAACTATCTTATTTTTTCTTTTGGAATTTGCTTTCTCAAGCCTCTTTAGGGTTTCAGAGGCTGGGCCCAAGGATTCAGAGAGTAGTAGCAATCTATTGTTCATAATAATCAAAGATACGGATAGGATGAGATGTTCCCAGGATAGGAACACAAGAAGTGGGTTTTAAGGATTGAGTCAGGTCTCCTACAAATATATATTCAAGTCCTAATCTCTCACCCCCTTCTTTGCATGGGTGTAAACTCATTTGTAAATAGGATTTTCAAAGATCTTATTAAAAGGAGGCCAAACAAGATAAGGATGGACCTTAATCCAAAAAGGTTGGAGTCCTTATAAGCAGAAGAGATTCAGGCACAGTAGTAGCAGGGGGTGACAGAAGGAGACAGATGTCCATGTGACAAGGGAGATATTGAATTATGGATTGCTGACAAGCCACCACAGAGTGTTGCAGACTTTGGAGACATTATGACCTGTTTACAACTCCTTGAATTTGGACTTCTGGTCTGCAGAGTCAGACCAGAAGATTCCTGTTTTTTAAGCCAACCAGTCTTTGGCATATATTACAGCAACCCTGGAAAACAGAGATAGCCATGTAGACTGAACCCCCTGCCGAGAAAGAGTCAGAAAATCCTCCTTCCCCATCATATCTAGGAGTAGCTCAGCTGACAGAGGCCTTTGGGAAGACAGAAATGTATAATAAGAATTAAAAAAAAAAAACCTCATGTATGTAATGTAAACTTCTTCCTCTGTCATATAAAATCATCCCCCAAAGTCAACATTGCTCTTGAGGACAGTTGTGTGAGTAGATTCTCTAGAAGAACTGGAAAAGGTGGTGAGATCTGCTTCCAGAGGGTGCTGGACGGTCACAGAGACAGCCCACTGAGACCCAGAATCCCAGGATAAGAGGACAACTGATAACTGGGTTTCCCTTTCACTTACAACAACCTGTATACTTATTTGATATCATTTCCATCTTATCATTGAAGGAATGGTATCCACAGCAAATAATGACAAATCTTGCTATCATGACAACACAGGTCCCATAGCCTGAACTGTTTTCCTATGACCATAAGCTGTCATCACAAGAGGTTAGGAGAGCTATTGAAATAAATAAAAAATTGCTAATATTTTTAGTCCTCCCTTAAGTCCTTCACTTTAATCCCTTTGACCTGAGCTGATGAAGGTAAATGATAGTGAAAGTACAAATAAGAATGCTTCTGAGTGATTATGTGTCTAATGAGAAGGAGCTCTGATCTCAGCCATTGCAAACCCCCCATCTTCCCCACATATGACAGTAATCACTGCATAATGAGAGTACAGCTCTCCTGGGAGATGCAGGGAGCCAGGGGATTTTCAGCCACAGAAAGCTGGAGATGCTGCAAACCATAGCCCCTCAGAATTGGGCATCCTGTCCCTACCATGATGATTTCTGCCATTGTAAAATATAATTCCAGACAGATAAACATGTTGCTTCAAGATGCCAGGACTTCACCCTCTGAAGAACAGCAGTGTTTATATAAAAAAGAGCCTAAACCTGAAAGTTTGCTCTCACTGTTATGTCAAAGACCCAATCAGAGCTGTTCTCCTTTTGTTGCTTCATTTTCACTAAAACAGGCATGGCTGCCAGTGGAGACATGTGCAAGACCCCAGTGTCCTCATGTCTACCCCAGGTGGGAGAGTGGGGAAAAGAAGACCGAGCCAGGTAGAAGTTCTGTACTCTGAGTGCTTTCTCTTTACCAGGCTTGTTCCTAGTGCTGATGATGCAATGGAGAATGAGAGTTCCTTGCCATCATGGAACTCACAGTCTAGTAGGCAAGGCAAGTAGGAAGATGTGGAATATATGTCAGAGATCCAAGGAATGTTCATAAACTCAGGAGACAACTCTGTTACTTAAATGGAGCCACAAGCAAGCTTTAGAGAAAAAATAAGCAAAAACTTAGTTATTAGAACCATTTCCTTTCTAGATCCATAATTCAAGGCTAAGACAGATGAAGGTATTGGGGAGCATCAGGATGAGTCACACAGCTCATACTTTGCCCACCCCTCTAGGTGTGAGCAGCTGCAGTGGTATGTTGGGAAGCTCTAAGGGCTTCCTTCATCCCATTATTCACTATTCATGGGGACCACTTCACTAAATGTTTGCCTCTTTCTTTGGTGGCTCACATTCCTCTGAAAATTTCTTTGCCTGCAGCCGCTACATGCCATCATTGTATCTCATCTTTATTCTGGTTTAGGTGGATAAAGATGAGGAACATTTGGTGCCTTTGTCTATGTTGGATTCAGAGGGTTGAGTGGGAGTCTGAGGTGAGCCCATAAACACTGTGCCTTCATGACAAGTTCATGGAGATCGCAAGGCAGGAATCCTGATGAGGGTAGTTGGGGACCTTCTCATTCCTGCCAACCAGTTTATTCTTTCCCTTTTCCATCTTTATGTTTCCCATTTAATTTATCCAAAATTTTCCTTATCTATCTTGTTTCCCTGGGCACTGCCTAGCTGCCATGTGAACATTCCCACCATTGAGAATCAGAATGCTTTTTTCTCTATAAAATAATCTACATTAGTTAGGGTTCTCTAGAGAAATAGAATCAGTAGGAAACATCCATAAATATGAAATTTATAAAAGTGTTTCACGTAACCGTGGAAATGTAGAGTCCAAAATCCATAGGGCAGGCAATGAAGCTGACGACTCAGATGAAGGGTCTGGACGAGTCCCACAGGAGAGGCTCACCGGCTGAAGCAGGAAGAGAGCCTGTCTCTTTTGAATCCTCCTTAAAAGGCTTCCAGTGATCAGATGAAGCATCACTCATTGCAGAAGACACTCCCCTTGGCTGATTACAAATGGAATCAGCTTTAGATGCAGCCAATGTGAACATGATCTAATTCTATGAAATGTCCTCATAGCAACAGACAGGCCAGCACTTGCCCAACCAGATAAACAGGTACCACCACCTGGTCAAGTTGACACATGAAACTGACCATGATATCATCCAACCAGGAAGTTGGAAGAGACTCCGTGGGAAGAGGCTTCAATTCCAGGAGCCTGCCCAGTGGGTGACATGAATGTCAAGTGGAGAGATTTATAACCTATACAAATGAGGACCTTAGATACCAAGATGCGTAAGCAGCAACTGGTCAGTGCCTAGGCTTTACCATATTCATCCCAGGTTCCACCACACCAAACCCCCAAAATATATCCCCACCCCTGATGCACAAAGTCCACATAGCTCTGTGTCTGCTGGATATATTTTTTAAAATTCAAAAAACCTTTGCTTTCAGAAGAATATTCCCAAACGTGCACCTTCCATAGCTGGGCTGTCTTGTACTGGGTATAACGTGGTGAGAACAGACCCAAACCTGGGGTTAAGGTTCAGGCTGCTACCTCTGGATCTACCTCCCATTCTGCAGTTTCAGACAGACCTGGGAGCTCCTTGAAAATGGGAAGAGATGTCTCTCCCAAGCCTGTGAGTGGCATATTCTCCTTACTCTCTCAGTTTTGCTAGCAACTTCCCTTTACCCTCTTCCTTCCCTTTCACTTCCTGGCATTTTTGGGAAAAAGAGCAGAGAAAGGAATTGCCCTATGTCTCCACATCCAACCCATTAAGTCCACCACGTCCAGCAGTCAGTAGTCAGTGTCACCACATGTGTGCACGCTGTCACATGTTCAACCCCTGAGGCTTGAGAGAGGGACAGACATTACAGGACTGATGACCATTTTTCATTTGGGACGAAGAGGGGAATAAGTACCACAGTGTACTCATTGCCTGCATCTCCCCGCATGGTGTCAATACATCTGGAAGCAGCACACTCCTTGGAAGTTTAGAGCATGGTTAAGGGGAAAAGGGGAATGTTCTTCATTTCAGAAAGGCTAAGCTAACAGATGGAGGCAGGGCCCATCTCCCCAGCCTTACCCAGAAGGGAGGAAAGGTTTTGGGTGAAGGTGTCAGCTCTGTCCACCAAGTGCACTCAGGGCTATAGAGTGTTTCTCACCTTTCTAAACTTGCAGCCTAGCACCTAGACTCTAATGCACACAGTGGAGATATTACAGGCTACTTATCTTTATTGTCTCTGACCATTCCTGGAGGACTGAAGGGGGATTTCTGTCCCTGTTGGGCTTGTGTGGCCCCATCCTGCCCACTGCTGTCTTGAGGTCAGGAGAATGAGAGAGTAGGGGCATGACTGCTTGAGCCACGGCTGAAGTTGAAACGTCAATGAAATTTGTGCTTCACAGGTCCTTAGAGATGTTTTTACATAACTTTTTGGGATAACTTTGAAGACAAAATTAAGGAAATTTCAATGTATTTTGAATATAGGATATCTGTATGGATGGACATGAAGGACAGCCCAATGGCGGTAGATGTGCAATGTCGTGTCAGTGCCCCTCCCTAAGGAGGGTCTTCTTTTAGAGACCAAAGCAGGCATTTCAATAGGCACTCCAACTCCCTCTTCATCTGAGCTCACCCTTCCGGGACACAGTAATCCTCCACCTAGAGGTGGTGGAGACAGACTCAACACTCTCCTATTTGAACAACAAGGTTTTAAATGGAAATTTTATTCTAGGTAGGGAAAACAAAAAATGTGGTACGTGGGGAAGGAAGATTTATGAAGGAGGGCGGGAGAGACACCCCAGAAAGCAGGTCAGGGGGCAGTGGCGACGGCGGCTCGGCGGATCTGCCACCTTTGGCACCGGCTGCTGGGCCACCCTGGGAGCCGCTGGTTTACTGGCAAGGATGGGAGAAGTTCCACACAGACGCAGTTCCCTGAAGACTGGCGTTGATCCAGTTGGATTCTGCTTGACGCGATGACTATTTCCACATCTCAGTGGGCAAATCCATTGCATGATACAGCGAATCCTTTTCCCTTGGCTTTTGTGAGGCCCCTGTCCCTTTGGGGGCAGGGACTGAGATGTCAGGGTTCCTGTTGATTCCTCTGTGTGGGGGCCAGGGTGATCAGCATCTCCATGGGGGAAGGCTCTGACTCTCCATCCCCTCCAGGTGTCTCCTAGTGGGGGCCCCTCATGCTCCTCTTGTCCCATATTTGCATCCACAGTGGTGTTCTGGAGCCTCCAAGGGGACTGAACCTTAGGATCCCTGGACTCGTCCTGCCCCTGGTCCCTCCCTTTATCCCGCAGGTGGATGTAGGGACCTTTGAAAGCAGCTGTATCTCCTCTGCCCACACTTGGTGTCTTCTGCTCAGAGTTCTTGGAATTCAGTGTTTGGACCAGGAGACCCGTCAGCGGCACAGGAGGAGCCTGTCTCTGTGGCTCTCCCTCCAGTTGGAGGTTTTGCTCTGTAGGAGGTTGGTCTTTATTGTGCTCCCCAAAAAGGCTTGGTGATGTGGAGCATCCATCTATGAAGAGCCTCCCTAGCTTGAGCTGTTCTTCATTGAGGAACTGGGAACTTCCAAACTGACTGTTCCTTGGGGAATCTCCTGATTTGGGGCTGGGAACAGTGGGCTCTACTGTATTGCTGGATTCCTCATCTAGTTTCTGCATTTGTTCGGCGATATTCAGGAAAGGAGGGGGCACTGGTGTGTCCTGATCAAGGGCAGGCAAGTCTACAGGTGTTTTAGAATTGACATCACAGCCGTGACCCTGTTGTGTTAGAAATAACTCCTCTTTCCCTGAGCATATTGCTATGTCTGGTTTCTTCTCAGCTCTCATATTCAGGAGCTTCTGAAGAATGATTGGAAGGTGAAAGAAGGCTCTCGATGGCACGTGGCTGAATTCAGGGTGTCCCTGGGGTAAGGCCTGTGAATAATGAAAAGAAAGACACCCTTTATGGAGAACAGAGTGTGAGAAGGTGGAAGGAACATGGTCTTGCCTGTATTTGCCTCTAGGAGAAAGCCGAAACAAGCAGGAATGTGTCCTGCCAACCCAGTGGGACACTGTGGAGATGAGCTGTCTGGGCCACTGTTCTCTAAAAAGGGAAGCAAGTCAGAGCGAGTCAGCATTAAGGGAGCATAAGTGCTGGTGGAGTGGAGGGGCCAGTGGTGGAAGATGGCAGGGGAGGGATTCAGTGGAATCCAGGCAATGGATAGGTAGAATTTGGAGAAAGAGTGATAAACTGAGGGTGTGAGTTCGGTGGAGGACCTCCTTCTCTGACTCTTCCTTGACCCTGAGAGAATGAGAGGGTGGAACTCAGTTCTCCCTCTTCTGCCACAGGCCAGCTGCAGTCCTTCACTATGCATAAACAAAGTGACTTTCTACTTCAATTTCATGGGATCCTGTGTTCCTTTCCTGCTCTTCTTTTTCAACTGTGTGAAGCATTTTCCATTGTTCCTTCTTTGGAAAGCTCAGTGAAGTGCTTTGCTGACCTGACCCTCTGTGATATTGCCGTCGGCATCCTCTGCTGAGGACGGAGTGGTCTCTGGCCTCTAGTGTACGTGCTCCCCCAGGTGGGATTCCACTCCCTGAGGCCACAGCCAGTGTCTAGTGTCAGACTTTCAGAGACTCAGCCTTGCTCTCTAGACCATCCCTGAGAAGAGGCCTCTCTCACAGACATCAGATTTGGGAAGGAGGATGCTGAAGAATTGTCATGTGCTCCTGCCCCACAGACGTATCTCACACTGTCTTAAAAACTACCCTGGGGACACTCAGTAGCAGTGCTCAAATTATACCGTGGAGTCCTCTCCCACCTCCAGAGAGATTAGTCCTTGAGTGTGGATAGAAGCCCCTCTGCCTGCTCACCCTGTTTCCCTAAAGGAAAGTTTCTCATCCTTCCTGACAGAGCCCATCTCTGGAGTCTGTGCAGCCATAAACTGATTTACTCCAGTGAGAGGATCAGGGAGAGGAAGAGTCCACTCTGCTGGGGGATGGCTCTGGGGCCCCCTTACCTGTTTATTGTCTCCTTCTTCCACAAGTAGATTCCTGTGAAGGAGGAACAGAAAAAGAAAGAGCCACAGCCCATATGGAAAGTATGAGACACAGAAAATGGTCCACGCGGTGGAGTTAGTGCTCATCGTCCATGGGCCTCCGGGGCTTCTGGGATAGAGAACTGTCTCCATCTTCTGCAGTGCACACCTGCCTCAGGCAGGACTGAGCCCTGGGCACGGTGCCTGGACTACACAGAGGTCCCAAGACCCGTGTCACAGAGGCACAGGACACCAGGGGCATCTCATGGAGGGGGAGGGGCAGGCAGAGGGGACCCCAGCCCCTCCCCCACATCGAAGACCACCCCCAGCCTAGCCAGGTCCTTGCTTCTTACCCATCCCAATCTCTATAGGATTTACAGTATAGCCGATGCATCCCTTGCTGCAGTTGTCTACTCCCTCCACCTTAAGTATTGGCCTTGTCAGCTTTGACTCTTTCAGTTCCACATATTTGAAGGTTTCCTGTTTTCCCAAGAGGTTTGTTTTCATCCAGTCCTTTATTCGCTCAAGAGCGCCTGTTTCCTTACGTCCTGCTTCCCCACATATCTGGCTTTGCCTTACATGGATTCAGGCATAGAACTCAGCCCTTCTTCATGTTACCCCAGATAATTCCCTTCTATAAAATAGCATGACTGAACAGTGTAACCTCCATTAAATTCACGTAAGACTGACAATGTGGGAAAGAGGTGTTAGCACGGCCCATGGTAAATAATTTAACAACTGCTCTCAGAGAGTACCTATTTAATTGCTTTCTGGCTTCTCTGTATCTTAAGGCTTCTCGCACCTCCCGCCCAGCCCATTCCGTGGTCCATGTTCCCCAACCCTTTCATTCAGGTTCCATCCGGAACATAATTCCACTCATGATCATACAGGGTGATTTAGCTCCCCCCAGGACCTACCCAACCGTCGTACCTAATCCCATTTGGAGTTGCAGAGTGAATCTTCTCTTTAGAATAATCTAACATCTTCACAGCAGATGGATTCTATAGAATGAAACGTTTTCTTTTTCTTTTGTTCTTTTTATGCATCCATCGTTCTTCCTCTGTGAAGGTTTTCTTTATTTTAACCTACTTCCTGGTTTTTCACCAAAATTCATAGATAATAGATAGACAGATACATAAATAGATGAAAATATAGAAAAAAAAGAAGAGCGAATGAAAGAAAGAAGTAAAGAACTAAAGGATAAAGAGAGAGAGAGATAGAGAGAGAGGAAGGAAGAAAATGCACAAATAAAAGTTATTATTGGGAAATCAATAAGGAATTTAGTTAAAAGCTCAGGGGTTAGAAATAAAGTTTAGGAGACAGAGTCAGAAGCCTTTAAAAGATTTGTTTGAAAATAACTCCAAGTCGACGGAAAAGTTTCAGGAATAGTGAAGAGCACACTGTCTGTCCTGGTTACCCTAGCTTTCCCATTGTTCCCCTTTGCTGCTTTCTGTACATTTATATACCACTCACCGCTCCCCCCCACCCCAATCTCTGGAGAGGAAGATGCACACATTATTGCCCTTTACCCCAACATACTTAAATGAATATTTCCTAAGAAGGAGGATATTTTTTTAATTCCCTCAACACAGTCTTCTTCTTGACTGAATTGCACATTAATTAGAAATTTTATCTAATCTGCCAGGTGCATTTCTTGTCAGTTTCCCCAGTAACATTTTATACTGCGGTGTTTTCCTTCTTGTAGAGATTCACATATTGTTATTTGGCTAAGGTGTCTTGAGTCTCCTTTAATTTGTAAAAGTTTCACAGACTTTCTTCTTCTTTGGTGACATTAGCATTAAAGTGTTTGGGCCCATTTAGGCCACCTTCTCTGATCTGCAGTTTAGCTTTCCTCAGGCTTTGCAGAGTCTTTTTACCTCCTGGACTCCTTTGGGTCAGTTAGACTCATAATCAGGCCACCGGGACAATACTGATGATGCTGGGATTAGCCGTGGGGTTGCATAAGCAGAAGGACCTGCTGCAGTGAAGCAAGAGTAGATAATTGGGAGGGGCTTGAAATATAAATCCTTTTAGGTTAGGGGACTATGGAGCAGCTTCTATTTCAAAAGAAAACATGTAAAGAGAAGAGTTGTCAATTCTGCTAAAGATTCATCATTCAAGGGAAAAGGTTAGGTATCACAGACCAAGACTGATTATTTAGAATTAGAGGAGAAATGAAGAGATCAAAGAAAAAACTTGACACAATGCTCGATTTCTGAAGTTTATAATTTTAATAATGAAACTGTCAGTATTGCAGATCTGCTATATGCCTGGCAAACATGGGGAAATAAATCTGATGAGCATACGATTTTAATTGAATATATCATTGCTTGGAAAATATTTATAGAATTCTATTAGCTTCTTCTCTTAATATTTCTTTTCAGTATGTCATTACATTGCAGACTAATCACTACCACTTGAGGGTTTGGTGGAAGCCCCTCTGTTACACAGTTAATAGGTTTTGGAGTATGGACATTTCCCTCGCATTTGGGTGGAGAACTGAAAAGCACTTCCAGAACTGAAGTTGGAACTCAGGAAATATATTTTCTACAAATTTCTGTGAAAATGGAGACCTCATTTCTTGTTTTAACTCTTGATGCCATAGAATGAACGTAAAACATCTTGATACTATTTTGATTCACGCAATATTAGTTGATGTTGCAGTGAATTTACCATAGTATAAGTTTTGCATGTAAACACTATATTGCCTTGTAATTTTAGGTTGAATTAATTAGGAAATACTATAGTCTTCAACAAAGGCTAATGTCCAAAGCCATCCAGCACTCTATAATATTTATTGAGGGCAGTTCTTCTCATATGGACAAATTTCCATCTTGGATCTGAGAAAAAAAAATCACGATAATTTTAGCACTGCCAACCCATCAAAGCTGTGTGATAAGGAAGTTTAAGATATTCAGATTATGTTTCTGACTAGAATTCATGGAACTGAGGATGGCTAAATCCATAAGAGTGAATATAGTTTGCCATTGACACTGCTAGTTCAATGGCAAGTGGTAGATTCAAATATTTCCTGCAAAGTACCTGCTAAAGATTAATCAAAGTATCTAAATACCTATTCTTTCTACAGGCTTTGTATATTTGTCAATTATGTATTTTTTCTCCACACATACTTTGATTGCTTTCAATTGTCACAGCAGATTCCACTTCAGGTTGTATTGAGTTAGAGTTTTCAAATGAGCAAGAGTAAGTTCCAATAAAATATTATTTATTCCCACTAAAACTTGAATATGTATGATTTTCATGTGTTATAAAATACTTTCTTCCATTAGCTTTTTTCCCAAACCACTTAAAAATAGAAACCATTCTTAGTTCTGCATGAATTTGAGGATCAGCTTTTCCATTTCTTCAAACACCATCGAAATCTTGATAGAAATTGCATCAAATTTGTAGATTGCTTTGGGTAGCATCACCATCTTAGCAATATTAAGCCTTCCAGTGTAAAAACAGGCAGAGAACCAGGTTTGGCATATAAGCCATCATTTACTGCCCCCTGGCATAAATCCGCAGACACCAATACAGCGAGGCAGGATCTGCAGATGTACTTTGGACCATTAAGTGCTTTTAAAAAAAGTGAGAGGGCAACTTTCTGGGAAGGTGGCAGAATAGGATAGGCTGAGTTGACCCTTGCTCCATAGAATGACTGGAGAAAGAACAAAGGACAAGTAGGATAACAGTTCCAAGATATGAATGACCAGAGAGTGGCTTCTACATTATATAGTAGGACCCAGATGAAAAAGTGGAGACATTGCAACTGAGAGGACAAGGTGAGTTTACTCAGCTGTGACTGCACCTGGAGCAGGCTGGGACATGCAGGAGTGGGTGGCACAGTCCCGCACTCCTGCCTACCTCAGCAGGGAGCTTGGGAAATCTTCCCTTTTAACGCCGCAGCTGGGAGCTCCAGTGGGGAACCCAGAAGCCAGCAGTCTGGGTCTATCCGTGAGCAAGAGACCTTGATGCTAGGGCAAAGTGTCTGCCCCCACCTCTGAGGCAGGTCGCTGTGGGCATCTGGCTTTGGTAGAGACTGTACGGCCCTCCCCTCGGGAGGAGGGGGGGGACACAGAAAAGAGCCAATCTGACAATTGGCAGGTGAAAGAGGCCCTCTAGGTCCTGCTACCTCTATTTGTTCTCCACAGAGGTCTGAGCATTCACAGCATGCACAGGTGGAGAAAATCAGCCATGTGGCATCACCAGGCACTTCTGGGCTGGTTGGCAGACTTGCGACCCTCAGCCCCAGAGCCCAAGGTCATTCCACAGGGAGCCTGAGAATCACCAGACCTACTGTGCTCACAAGCAGAATCTCCATCGAGGTGTTCAGTGCCCACCTGCCTGCTTCATATCCCAAGGGTTGGCAGCTTTCAGCATGCATGGAGACCTACAGTCTTGACTAGAATTGTACCCCATCTAGATTTTGGCTAGCCTGCTAATGCAGTTGAGGATAGGTGGGCCTGAGGGGAAAAGGCAGTGGCCAAGAGTGCTATCTGCTGGTAAGACATAGGCAATGCACTCCGGCAAATGGCCTTTCTCCCTAGCTTTTAACAGATCTTCAATTTGAGTTGTGTCTCCTGCATGAGGTCCTGGCCTTGGTTTGGTGAGGAATTAGTGACGAACCAAATGCAAAAGAATACCTTCAGTGCAGACCTAAGCAACTTCAAAATCTTAGATGAATGAAGGAAATCAGCTTTCAAAATAACCTTATCAAGGTAATCAATTCCAAGAAACTAACATAAAATAACTAAACTTCTGAAGATGCAAGAATATATGGCGAAGCCAAATGAACAGATTAGAACACTGGAAGAGATATAGAATTTGGAGCAACTAATCAAAGATGTTTATACAAATCTTCTAAGTAACTTCAATGGGTTTGTTAAAGACAAAAAAGATATCAAAAAGAAACTAGAAGACTAAAAAGAAGAATTTGAAAGAATAAATTAGAAAATAGCAGATCTTACTGAAATGAAAGGTACTATAGATCAAATTAAAAATATAATACAGACATACAACAGCAGATTTGAAGAGGCAGAAGAAAGAATAAGCAAATTGGAAGACAGGATATTGAACTGAATTCAGGCATACAAAAGAACAAATAGTGCAAAAGGTGGAAAAATTTGAATTGGATCTCAGGGAAATTGTGGGCAACATGAAGCACACAAACATAAGAATAATTGGTGTCCCAGAAGGAGTAGAATAAAGGGCTTGGAAAATTATTTGAAGTGATAATTAGGGAAAACTTCCCAACCTTTATAAAAGACATAACTATCCAATTCAAAGAAGCCCAATGAACTCCAAATAGAATAAATCCAAATAGACTTTCTTCAATCAGACATTCAAATGCTTAAGAGAAGCAGAAAGGCCTGAAAGCAGCAAGAGAAAAATGATTCTCCACATAAAAGTAAAAGCACATAGAGTAAGTTCAGACTACTCAATGGGCACCAAGAAGATGAGAAGGCTGTGGTACAATATGTTTAAAATTCTGGAACAGAAAGCCTTCCAGCTAGGAATTCTCTACTAGGAAGAGATTAAAATTTTCACAGAAGAGCAAATGCTGAGATAGTCTGGTAACAAGAGACCTGCCCTCTGAGAAATATTAAAGCTTGGTTGAAAAAAAAATGATAAGAGAGAGAGGTCAGGAGGAGGACACAGAATTGAAGAGTATTAGTAAGGATAACTTAAAGGTTAAAAAGAGAGAGAGGGAGAAATATATCTGACAAATAAACACCAAAAGATAAGATGGTAAATTCAAGAACTGCCTTTAAAGTAATGACTTTTTTTTTGAATGTTAATGGACTAAACTCCCCAATTAAAAGACACAGATTGGCAGAAGAGATTTAAAAATGTGGTCCATCTATATGCCATTTACAAGAGACTCATCTTAGACCCAAAGATACAAATAGATTGAAAGAGAAAGGATGGAAGAAAATATTCTATGCAAGCTGTAACCAAAAGAAAGCAGGCATAGCTATACTAATACCAGAAAAATAGATTTTAAATGCAAAGATGTCATAAAAATCAGGGAAGGATACTATATTTTAATAAAAGGGATAATTCACCTAGAAGAAATAGCAATCATAAGTGTTTATACACCCACTCAAGGAGCTCCAAAGGTAAATAAGGAAAACATCAGCAGAACTGAAGGGAGCAATAGATGTGTCAAAAATAATAGTGGGAGACTTCAATACGCCACTCTCTTCTACAGATAGAACAACGAGACTGAGGATCAACACAGAAAGAGAAACTAAACAATGTGATAATGAATTAGACCTAACACACATATGCAGATCATTACACCCCAAATTACCAGGCTATACAGTTTCCTCTAGTGCTCAGGGAACATTCTGCAGTATAGATCATATGCTTGGGCACAAAATAGGGCTAAATAAAAGTAAAAAGATTGAAATTTCAAAGCACTTTCTCTGACTACAATGGAATGAAGCTGCAAATCAATAATCACCAAAGAACCAGAATTTCATAAATATATGGAGGTTAAATAACATGAAACACATGAAAAACCAATACCATGGATCCTGAAGAAATTAAAACAATTGTAAAAGGAGGCTATGAACAATTATATGCTAACAAACTAGACAATTTGGATGGAATGGATAATTTCCTAGAAACACATGAAAAACCAATACCGACTTGAGAAGAAATAGAAGACCTCAACAAACCAATCATAAGTAAAGATATTCAATCAGTCATCAAAAACCTTCTTACAAAGAAAAGCCCAGGGCCAGATGGCTTCACAGGAATTTTGCCAAACATTCCAAAAAGAACTAGGACCATCCCTACTCAAACTCTTCCAAAAAATTGAGGAAAAAGGAACAACTACCTAACTCACTTTATTAAGCTTACATCACTCTAATACCAAAATCAGATAAAGATATGACAAGAAAGGAAAACTACAGGCCATTCTCTCTAATGAATTTAAATGCAAAAATTCTCAACAAAGTACTTGCAAACTGAATCCAAATGCATATTTAAAAATTTATATGCCACGATCAAGTGGGATTTATTCCAGGCATGCAAGGATGTTTCAATACAAGAAAATCAATCAATGTAATAAAACACATTAACAAATAGAAAGGGAAAAATCACGTGATCATCTCTATTGATGCTGAAAAAGCATTCAACAAAATTCAGCATCCTTTTATGATAAACGTATTTCAAAAAGTAGGAATGGAAGGAAATTTCCTTAATATGATAAAGGACATATATGAAAAACCCACAGATAGCATCATACTCAACAGCCAGAGATTGAAAGCCTTCTCCCTAAGATCAGGAATACGCAAGGATGCCCACAGTCACCACTGTTATTCAAAATTGTGCTAGAATTTCTAACTAGAGCAATTAAGTAAGAAAAAGAAATAAAAGTTTTCCATCTAAATTGAAAAGAAAGTAGTAAAACTTTCGTTATTTGCAGAGGACATGGTCTTATATTTGGAAAATCCTGAGATATCTATGACAAAGCTACTTGAGTTAAAAAACAAACTCAGCAAAGTGGCAGGATATAAAATTAATGTGCAAAAATTAGTAATGTTTCTATACTCAAATAATGACCTAACTGAGAAGGCAATTAAGAAAAAAAAAAAAACCCATTCACAATGGCAACTGAAAGAATCAAGTATCTAGGAATAAACTTAACCAGAAATGTAAAGGACCTCTACACAGAAAACTACAAAACATTGCAAAAAGAAATCAAAGAAGTTGTAAATAGGTGGAAAGAACCTATTTAGAATACATTCTGTGTTCATAGTAGGAAGGTTAAATGTTAAGATGTTAATTCTGCCCAAATTGATCTACAGATTTAATTCAATATCAATCAAAATTCCAACAACCTATTTTGAAGACTTGGAAAAGCTAGTTATTAAATTTATTAGAAGGGAAAGGATTCTTAAATAGCCAAAACCATCTTTAAAAAGAAGAATGAAGTGGGAGGACTTATACTTTCTTGACTTTAAAGCTTATCATAAAGCCACAGTGGTCAAAAACAGCATGATATTGGCACAAAGATAGACATACATATTGACCAATGAAATGGAATTGAGAGATTGGAAATAGACCCTCAGATCTATGGCCAATTGATCTTTGACAAAGCCCCCAAATCCACTGTGATAGAATAGTCTTTTCAATAAATGGGGCTGGGAGAACAGCCAAATGAATGAAAGAGGACCCCTACCCCATACCCTACACAAAAATTAACCAAAAATGGATCAAAGACATAAATATTAGTGAGTACCATAAAACTCTGAGAAGAAAATGTAGGGAAATAGCTTCAGGACCTAGTAATAGGGGATATCTTCTTAGACCTTATACCCTAAGCACAAGCAATAGAAGGAAAAAAAATAGATAAGTGGGAACTCCTCAAAGTCAAATGCTTTTATGCCTCAAAGGACTTTGGTGTGGGTTTATCTGTTATTTTTCTCTTTGGAGCAATGAAAATTGTCTAAAATTGAGAATGATAATGATTGTACAACTAAGTGATGATATTGTGAGACATTGATTGTTTATTTTGGAAAGCCAAGGAATCCCAAGGATTGACAGCCCACCAGAATGCTACCAACCTTAGCAGCACACAAACCATCCAGCCTCCAAAATCATGAGACCATAAATTCCTGTTGTTAAGTCAAACCATTGTCTAATATTTGTCATAGCAGCCAGGAAACTAAGAAGCTGTTGGTTGGTATTTGTTTGCTTAGTGACTTGGTTGGGCTAATTCTGTGGAGTCTGTCTCCCCTGCAGTGTGTGACCACTGATTTCTCTGATCAGTTGTTTAAAAACATTATTATTTTTAAACTATTAAACGTGACTTCCTTGGAGTTACCTCGTCATTATGGCTTAGTGGTCAGCTAAAGATTGGTCAGAGGTTATATCTAAACACTTTGAAACTTTTTTTCACTGATGGTTCTCTATGTGGACTGCAGAATGCCTTCAAAGTTCAGGCAGCTTTCAAATGTGCTCCAGGTTTTACTTTCTGTTTGTGCAAGGCTTCATATTTAGCCAGTGATTTGTAGATAGCTAGAGCCCTCTCTGGTCTCTCCTGAGCATGCATGTCAGCCTTCCAGGCCAAAAGAAACATCTGGAATCTTAATAAGACTCACTGTTCTTGCCTTGCTCTTCAGAACTTCTAAATACCTGGTCTGGTTAATCTGTTGCCTGGTTCAGTCAGTACCTCTGTCTCAAACATCTGTGATGCTTGCCTTTCCAGAAGGTACTGAGATAGCTATTTTTCAACAATGTCCTTAGGCCTGTGGCATTACTATAGTTGACTGCAAGTCAATCCAGCTCTCTAAATTAGGTACGCTGCATGTTCTCATGTCCTGCCCACTAGAACTACTGTGCCATGAGGTTGGAAGTGGGGCAATGGGAGCAGCGACTGATGCAGAAACGTAGACACCCCCTTTCTTATATGTGTTTAGTAGTTTTTCTTGAACAAACACTTCTTAATTTATTGTATGACTTTGACCAATTTCCAGAGTCCTAAAAAGATTGTTTTTTTTTAACAATTTTGCCCATTTTATCATTATCTTTGTGGGAGAGGTTTTGACAATGCTCTTCCCTGACATTTTGTGGTTCCTTTTCTAAATATAGACATTTTATAAATCAAATTACTCTATGTAATTAAATACTATTTATAAATTCAATCAAACTCCAAATGTGAAGCCTGAGTCCACCATGAGCTACTCATCCAGCATCCAACAGTAATCTTTAACCAAATTTTAATCTTTTCCTTTCATCCTCTAAAATGTCTTAAGACATATCATTTTAATTTTATAAAGATTAATAAGATGAAAAGACATAGCATAGAACTAAAAAAAAAAAATCTTTCTTTTATCAGTGGTAAGGAAAGAGACGAAGGGGAAGTCTAGGACTTACTTTATTGCCAGGTGACATCATTCCTAATGTGGAAAGATGAGAACTTAGAAGAAATAGGATGGTAGAATTGCCTGTCCCTAAGCATCGTTTATTCAGTGCTCTTATTTTATAGATGAACAAACTGAGACCCAGGGAGATTCACTGTGTGAGAAGATTTTGGTTACTTTTTGGAGACTCTGCTATATGCACATGGCTATTAATTTTTTTGCAGCTGAAAACAGATTTGAGGAGTTGAAATGCAGTGTGGAAGACTGATGTTGACTGTTTGGCAGGCTAAAAACTCTTCCAGTAATCCCCTTTACTTTCTTCTTAAGGAAAAGAATATGCTTTGTTGTGACAGCAAAGCCCCCTTTTTACAGGAAGAGAAAATTCAATTTCTTCAGATGCCAAGTCTGTATTCTGCAGCTATGTGGCTAGAAACATGAAATTGAAATATAATGATGAGGGGTTTGTATTAGGGCTCCCTTGGGGATGTGTGCTGGAAAGAGGATGCAAGCTCACCCTGCCTTGCTTCTACACTTGCAGTTTGGAATTCAGACATCTAAATTTGGGGGCTGTTTGAGTCCCTGATATCGAAACTGCACTAGACTATCGTCTCATAAGGCTCTGGGCTGAAATAAAATATCTGCTTCCAGAAATAAGCTAGTCATGAGAAAGTAGACAACTTTATAAGAGGAAGCAATTTCCTGTGGTTTGTGTAGTCTTAGTTCTCCCCTAGCCTTAGGGCAGTGACTTATACTTGGTGCCTGCCTCATCATGTTAAAACTCTCTGTCTGGATTTCATGTACTGGGGTTTTGTTTTCTGCCTTTTGCACCAAATAGGGGAGATTGGTGTGCAGAAGTGCAGCTTCTGTAGCCATGAAGGTGGCTTGCTTATTGGATAGTAGGAAAAAAGATTTTCAGCCAAAATAACAAGTGGCTTTTAAAGAGAGTGGAGAAAGGGCTAGGGAGGGTGTTACTTCTAGGACCTCAGATGCTAAGTGTTGAAAAGCATTTGATGTTGCTGTGAAAAGCATTTGAGGCTTTGCGGTGAGAGCTATTTTCATATAGGGATAAGTCTTGTTGCCTGAATCTAACTTTGACCATGGGCCACGGAAGTAGAAAAGACAGGGGTCATGAGGATGAAGATGGAAACAGCAGGGCAGAGAGAGGAGAGGATATAAAGGAAGAGGAAGAAAAGGAAGAGAAGGAAGGGAACTGGGAAGAAGAGATAGTATCATGGGGAAAGAAAAGAGGGAGAAAGGAAGTAATCAGAGGAAGGAAAGAAACAAAGAGAAGAGAACCAGAAGAAAAACAAGAAAAATGATAGCAAGAGCTCTATTACATATGGTAGGAACTAGGTACCTGTCACCTACATAGCAGACATCTGTTCATTTATCTGGGTTTTTGTATTCCTAAGTGTTAAGTGAATGGGACAGATGTGGTAACAGCTTATGTTCTTGCGGTCTTACCATCTGTGAGGATAATGCTGGCCTTTTATAGACTGCTTTTCAAAGTACTTCCACCTGTGTAGTCTCAGTTGCCCACCAAGCTCATTTTCACTCACTCTGCTCTCGTCATGCAGGACTCCCTGCTGCTCTTCCAGGATATGGAGTCCACTCCTTGCCCAAAGACCCCCACTTACCCTTTTTCATTGCCATTTCCTCTTCCTGAAATATTCTCTCAGCAGATCTTGACAAGATGCACTCTTTCACATTGCTTAGATTTCTGCTCAAATATCATCTTGGAATGGCTTTCCCTGGCTTTTTTTATGTAATAGGGGACTTCACCCTTTTGTCTTCCCTCTCTCTATCCCCTTATCAAGGCATACTTTTTTTGCTTTATAGCATAATACACTATAGTATAAATGTATGTGCTTACACATTTATTACCTACCTTCCCATAAGGAAGAGATTTGGTCTTGTTCTCAGATGTACCTTTAGCTCTGCGGACAGTGCTTAAACATAGCAGTCACTCAATAATATTTGTAAAATGAACCTCACACCTGCCAGGGAAGGTAGACCTGGCTGATTTTAATATTCCTCTTTTATACATCAGGACAGCACAGAATAAAATATGGAATAAGCTTAACACATCCTGTGATTTGGTGGTTATTTTTGTCTTGTTCCCCTGTCACTCTGCATACTTGCCCTGCATTTATACTAGACTTCAGCACTGTGCTACCCCCTCCCCCAAACTCTACAACATCCTGCTCTGATTAATAAATTGCAATCAATTGCAATGCCTAATTATCTCCTTGGGAGATCTGAAGAGAATGTAATAGATGGAGGATACTTACCTCTCAGCATGGAAAGAGAGCTATGGTTGGGTAACCTAGCCAAAAATAAATAAATAAAAAAGAAAACTCTTTAAGGAGAAAAAATAATAGAGCAAATGAAAAATTGTTCTAGGTAGAAGTAACTAAAAAGTGCTTGCTACTTTCAAATATCAAGTTTAATAAAAGTTGTTTTGTTTGACATTAGGAGTTAAAGCAGTGTTTCTCCAAGTGTGGTCAGCAGACTACCTGATTCAAATATTCTTGAGGGGGCTTCATAAAAATCCAAATGCCCAGACATAGCCTAGCCTGATGGCTCAGAATCTCTGAATGTGAAGTCCAGAAATTTGCATCTCTGTTAAGTTCTCCATCATGTTTTCTGATGCACATTAATGTTTGAAATAAAATTGGCTGAAAGATAATTCAGTTTTATTTTGCTTTTTAAATAGACATTCTTTATTTATGAACAAAAATTTACTGTGTGCCTACTATGTGAGAGACGCTGTGCTGGGCTCTTGGACACAGAGAGATGAGCAAGATAAAGACCCCTGACTTTTAAAATCAGTGGATGTAAGAAAGAAAATAGTGCCAGGCAATGGAAGGGTCACAGCCTGGAGTCTAGACTTCTGTATGGGCAAGCTGCTATCAGGGGTTTTGAGAGATTGCTGCAGGGAAGAGGTAGAAGTCACCTTTTATGTGACCCAGAGGACAGAAGAAGGGTCAATGTGTGACCATTTCCATAAAGTTCATTTGGGCTCCATATGGAGATGAATTTTCCTGAACTTGGAGCTACCCAGTTGGAGAGCAAGTGGTCTGGTTACTGGCTTGATCCAAGTGGGGATTGGGAAACCATCTGTTAGGGATTTGGAAACAGGGATGCCTGGAGGTGGAGCTCCATCATCTTTGTCTTCCTTCTGACTCTGAGATTCTCTGATTCTAAAGAAATATTGTGTATTGGCTAGGGTTCTCTAGAGAAACAGAATCAGCAGGAATATCCATAGATATAAAATTTATAAAAGTGTCTCACATAGCTGTGGGAACGTAGAGTCCCAAATCTACAACTGTGAAGCTGACGACTCCGATGAATGGTCTGGACTCACGCCACAGGAGAGGCTCACCGGCTGAAGCAGGAAGATAGGCTCTCTCTTCTGAATCCTCCTTAAAAGCCTCCCAGTGATGAGATTAAACATCACTCATTGCAGAAGACACTCCCCTTGGCTGATTACAAATGCAATCAACTGTGGATGCAGCTGAAATGATCATGATTTAATTCTATGAAATGTCCTCATAGCAACAGACAAGCCACCTCTTCCCCAACCAGACAAACGGGCACCACCACCTGGTCCAGTTGACACATGAACCTGACCATGATGTACTATATTAGTTGATATTCCACAACAATGTATGGCCCAAACTTTTATATACCTAGACTTTGTGAGACATAAAGGACAAACAAAGCAGTATCACATTCTGGGAGAACAGGAAGGAAAGCCTTTCTACTAAGATTGATAACTAGCATTCCTTCATGCTTACTGCATGTGAAACTTTATGTTAATCATCTTCCATGTATTATTTTCTTCTGTCTTCCCAGTAACCCTATGAGAAGGGTACTATTATTAACTCCATTTTACAGGTAAGCTCAACGATATTTTAACCCAATCAGGGAGTGGAGTACCATTTTGGAATGCCTGGGTTTTGCAGATTTTGAAATGTTGAAACAGTTCCCATTTGATCCCTGACTCTTCGCTGGGCTCATGTCTACTTAATTTAGAAGTTTTGCCTTCAATATCACTTCCTCAGGCAACTTTCACACCTCCTCCAGACTAAGCCAAGACTCCCGCCCATCTTCTCCTATGGTACCCTGTATTTCTTCTTAGCTATTATCCTTCTTGTCATGAACTATTATAAGGAAAGAAATAGCCTGAAAGCCTGAAACACAATTGCAACTTATTCAATCAAAATTATACCTATTATGGTATAATGGCATTGCGATTACTGAACTCTAAATGCTCCTGGATGAGTGCTCAGCTTGGAGGAGAAATACAGGATTCGATTTTTCATATGACCTGCGTATCTTACATAAACGTCTCGAAGATTTCTGGGCCCACAGTCAGGTTTGCTACAAAGTCCACCTAGAGATCCATGACTATTACTGCATTGAGACTTGTCTTCCTCCCTTCCCCATCCCCCACTCCTACCATATCCTGTGCTCCAACTGTGCTTAACCATGGAGAATGCCTTCATGAGCATAGCTGCTTCTTCTCTATATCACTTTGCTCACACTTTTACCCCTGCTGGGCATTCCTCTATTCTACTTCCTTCCTGGACACCTTTTAAAACCCCATCTTTCCTGTGAATTTACCCCCTGCCTCATTTGAGCTGCCCACCTATGTACTCTACATAGAATAATTATACCTGCAACACTTGATGCCACTTAGCCTTCCTTCTACTAGAGCAGAGGTTAGGAAACTTTAACTGTAAAGACCCAGATAGCAAATATTTTCATCTTTGCAAGTCACAGCCTTTGTCACAACTCTTCTGTTACAGCGTGAGAGTATATGTATGGGCATGGGTGTGTCCCAATAAAAGTTCATTTACGAAAACAGTTATTGGGTCATATACAGCCCTCGGGCCATAGTCTGCCAATCCCTGGTCTAGGTTACGTCTCCTTTAAGACACTGACCATGTTCTCTTCATCTCTTAATCTCCAAGTCCTAGCACAGGTAATGTTTGTTGACCAAATAATGATTCCAGTCCTCTCATATACTTGGTGAGCTAAGACAGTTTCCCTTTCAATTCTAATATTATAAAATGCTAATTCTCTTTACATCTTGACCTTCAATTTCATCATCTGAAAAATGGAGAGTTACCAGGTACCCGGCATCACTTAAGGTTTTGGGGTTTTTTTTGTTTTGTTTTTGGGTGCATGGTCTGGCAATAAAACCTGGGTCTCAAGCATGAGAGGTGAGCATTCTACCACTGAACCACCCGTGCACCCATCACTTAGGGTTTTGAAGAGGATCAAAAGTGACAATGCCCTTGGCTGTGGATTTCAATAAAGTAAAGTGCATTTGTGTGGGACTTTATCTTCTATCATGGCCTGCTGCTCCCAGAGTTAGTGAGGTCTTCATGAAAACTGAGTGGGCAAGGAAATATTGAAATGTAAGGTCTATTGTGGCAAATGAAAATGAAAGAATATCCTTTGTAATTGAGAGAGAAAAATCTAAGGGGTAATTAAACAAATGGAGGAGTCAAGAGAATTTGCATCCAGCAGCTGCATTTTCCTGCCCCTCCCGAGTCTCTGCTGGTACTAGAGTCGATCCACTGACTCATTACTGCCTTATTTAGCTCTCAGACCAAAGGGAAGGGGAGGTCCAAATTGATTTCCCCCCAAGTACAAGTGCTAATTGCTTCTCAGGACTTGCTTAGAGCACAGGGCTGAGAAGGAAACTGAGCCTGTGTTCAGCTCCAGTGAGGAGTTTTACTTGAGAGCAAGGGTTGCTCAGGGGAACTGTGTCATTTGGGAGTGGACATATCATAGATTGAGTTGCCTCAGAGAGGGATGGATTTACTGCAATGGGAGTGAAGGAAAATGAGCCCCTGGGAAAATGAATATAAGGCAATTCAGCAAGTGAGGGGAGAAGATGCCAAAATCTAACCTGAAACATTTAAAAAATGTATTTGGAATCAGCCAAGAAAAAATAGAGAAATCTGTCATCTCTTCTTTCTCCTTTTGACTCTCAGAAACGCAGATGCAATCTGGTATTATTGGCACTATAGATTGCTATAATATAGGTCAATTATGCCCCAGTGGGTTGTTTTGGAAATCTTTCTCCATCTACAACATTGCTTTATCAGTAAGTTAATTTCAAGGTTTATGCAATTGATTTGTAAACATATGAACAACTCTTAGGCCAATTTTACCCTGTTTGGCTTCTGTGTGACTATTTTGTTGTCATGTTTTCTTGCTCTTTCTGAGTATTCTGAAACCCATTCATCCATATGCCTTTAACTCTGACCTTTCTAGAGTCTCGGAGACAATAGGACAGTGGTTTTAACACTGTCTGTACAAAAGAATCACCTGGGGAGCTTTTAAGATGGTCTGAGGCCATCCAGAGGCAGAGGTTCTAATATAATTGGGGTAGGACCTGGGTGTTGGTACTTTTTATACTTTCTTTTTTTTTTTCACATGGGCAGGCACCAGGAAATGAATTCCAGTCTCTGCCTGCTGAGCCACTGTGGTCTGCCTAGCATTGGTATTTTTAAAAAACTCCCTGGAGGGATTCTCATTTGCTGGAAAGGTTGAGTGGTGTGGTTAAAGCTCAGGCTCCTGGGACAGAGAGGGATGGGTTTGCATCCTAGTTGTTCCATTTACTGTGTGACCATGGGCAAGGTACATAACTTCTCTGTTCCTTAATCATTTCAACTTGTTTAATAGAGCTAATAACGGTGCCTTCTTCATAAGGCTATCATGCAAAACAGATGAGATGAAATACTAAAAGCTCTTAGAACGGTGCCTGGCACGTGTCAATTTGTAATAAATATTAACCTTAGCAAAACTTACATAGTGATATGACTATTGAATTTTTTGTTCTTCTTATGGTTGTTGTTTTTGTTGTTATTGTTAGCCTGATAAACATACCATGTTTTATTTACCTACTTCTGGATCCTTGTAGTTACTCTCAGGTTCAATAGCAAGTTGATTTTTATTTTTTGCTTTTCTCTTCCACACTGGCCTATGTAAACATATATAGAACGGAGGCCAGGAACTGGAGTCAGGAGACTCAGTTTTAGTTCTATCATTAACTAGATATGTGATTTTGGTTGCAAAAAAGTGTATTATATGTATACACACCCATACATACACACACACACACACACAAAGTGATTCCTCCATTCCCTGAGGGGGACATATGTTTATACCTCCCTCTTGGAGTTGCTGTTCCTTTAGCCTGGAATGTGCACCATCTTGATTCTCCTCCTAGTACGTACTTTAAATCTTTTAAGAACTGGCTAAAATTCTACATTGGCTATGAATGTCTGGAGAGCGTCAGTTTTACCTTTATGTTCCTACAGTTTATCACTGGTTCTTGATTTGGGACACTCATTTTATTTTGTCTTGCTTATAACCAGTTGTTTATTTCTCCTCTCCCTTCTTCTGTAAAATCTTTGAAGGCAGAGGGATTTGCAGCCCCACATTATCTAGAATAGAACCTACCATGTTACAGTTGCGTATAGTTGCATCATCAACAACCTCAAAGCCTCTGCAGCATACAAAATAAACAATGACTGCTTTGGTGGCCAGCTGAAGTTCTGCTTAATATTGCAGGTGTGTGGGTTGGCTGGGGCTGCTCTGCTTCATGTATTTCTCATTCTCCTTCTGGAACCAGTAGGTTAGTGGGCTTATTATCTGCATGATGATAGTAGAAGGACATGCTCAGCTGTGCAAGCACATTTTAAGCCTTCGCTTGTGTTGTGTCTGTTAATATATCATCTACCAAAGCACATGGTCAAGACCAGAGCCAGCTTTTAAGGGAAGAACAGAAAAGTTACATGGCAAAGTTTGTGGTGACAAAAAGGGACGAAGGCTTGTAGCTAATAATTATATCTAGCACAGTTGTCATTAGGATTGAATATAAAGGCAACAAAAATCAAATAAAAAATCTCCATCTTATAAAAAAATAAATAAAACCAATCTCCATCTTATAAAACTCATCTTGGTGGTAGTAGAACACTTTCCAAAATGTGCATCATGGGATACTCTTTTGGTTTACTATAGTTGCTGGAATGCAACATACCAGAAATGGTTTGGCTTTTACAACAAGGATTTAATTACTTACAATTTATAGTTCTTAGGCTATGAAAATGTCCCAATTAAGGCATCAATAGGATGATACCTGGACTCAAAAGACCACTAGCATCTAGGATACCCCTGTCACATGGGAAGGCAGGTGGCTGACATCTGCTAGTCCTTTGCTCCTTGGTTCCATTGCTTTCACCTTCGGATTCCAGTGACTTTCTCTCTGAGCATCTGTGGGTCCTCTCTGGGTTCTTTTCTCTGAGCTCTCTGGGCTCTCTCTGTCCTTCATTCTCTCATAAAAAAGATTAAGACATACCTTAATTGGTTGGGTCACATCTTAATTGAAACTACCTAATCCAAAGGTCCCACGCACAATAGGTCTGCTGCCACAGGAATGGATTAAAAGAACACAGCCTTTTCTGGGGTACATAACAACTCCCAACTCCCACAGACACCGGTTCCAACAGATGTGACCAGATGCTTCACGTGAAAGAGGAGAGGAGTGGGATTTTATAGTAGAATAAATATGGGAAATACAGGATTAAATTTGAATGGCTTTGCTTTGTTAATGCAAGGATTTCTTTTTAGAGCTTTTGATTTGCTGACTTGCACCATGAATACCCTACAGGACCACAGAGGAGGTATCCTTAGGAGATTCTTGTTGGACTAGTGTTCTGTAGGACCCATTTTGGGACATATTATGCAGAGTGACGGAACACAGTTCTCTTTGCCTTTGTCCCTCTTAGAAAGGTTGCCCAGAGAGTTGAAGAAGGATTTAAACCAATAATGGCAGAAGAATGGCCTATTAGAAAGTTGAATCAAGACTCCAGTTGATGGTAATAAGTGCATACAGTGAAGCAACTACTAAAAACATCATGCCTTTGGAGAACCTGAATAATAAACAAATTGAGAAATGGAGCAGTGTATGGACACCTTCCGTGCTGCAAATCAATGTAAGGTCAAAGCAGAGTGTTGGATGATGGATCAGAGAGTTTGACCTTTAAATTAAGATTAGTTAATTAAATGTAATGAGGCTGGCTCTGGCTGTACAGTCCCTGTCCTGCAAAGCGCCATGCTCCAGACAGCAAAGCTGGAGCTGATCGTCAGGATCAGGGGCAAGTCCTCAGAGGGGCTGACAGCATCTGCTGCTCCCCTGCTCTCCATCTCCCCTCCCAGGCATTTGTCCTCGGCTTTTCAACTTCTTTCCTGAATTCTAATCTGGACAACATGGAGTCAAGACTCACTGTTGACAGAGAGCTGATGCGCTGATTAGATGGAAGGAAATGATAGAAGGGAAGCTATTGTCAGGAGTGGGATGAGGAGTGTAGATAAGTGCAGGGCAGAAGGGAGCTGGGAAAAAGAGATGCAAAACCAGTCTGAGAGTAGGCCAGCTCATTCTGTACCAGCTGGGAAATGTATTTAGGTGGATTTATGAACCAGGAATGAAGCGCGAGATAGGGGTAAGATGCACAAAATTCTCCTTCTGACAGTTTCAAAAGGAAATACATATTTAATTTCTTGATCTCCACATGACTATTACAAGTTTTTAGAGTAAAATGTGGGTTGTCCCTGCCAAAAACTAAAATAATCAAGATTCCCCTTATAGCAGGGTTAATAGACTTAAAAGCCTAGAGAGCCTGGGTAGATGATGTCAATGAGCGAAGCCGGGCAGGGATAAAATCGGGCTGGGGGCAGGGAGGGATGGTAAGAGAACCAGAAGGCACATGCCCCGTCGAGTGCCTCCAAAACTGGGAGCAACTATTTATCTTCAGGCAGTTGCTGTCCTGCCTCACGGTTGCCAGAGCTGATTTTCTGAGAAAGACTACAAACGCCTATTTTGAGTGTAAATTAACCTGTTTGGGAAAATGCTGTGTGGGTCAAATTCAACCCAGCATTCATGAGTCTATGAATTCAGTGAGGTCAGACTGGGGAGCTCCAGCTTTAGGATCAGACACCTACCTGGACCTGGAGGTTATTTAATAACCGACTTGAAATTTCCTTATCAATAAGATAGGGGGTGATCATATTTAACTTACAGAGACTCAGGTTGGCCTAACTGAGTCAGGCTGCTGAAACAGAGGTAGCTGTCCGCCAATCTTTTGCTGCCTTCTATGGTATAGAGTCTTTTTCTGGGAAGCGACTGTCCGGCCAGTGACTTCACTTCCTAGCTACCTCTTATACACAAGTGTGACCTGTGAATTGTCCTTAATAATGGACTGCCACGTTGGGACCAAGTGTCTCAGGAAGCAGGCATGCCTTCCCCATATGCACTTTGTCAGCTGAATATATGCGACTTTGGGTGTGACTGTGCCACAAAGTGTAGGAGCCTGGGTCTCAGAATCAGCACATGAAGCAAATCTAGCTGTCAACCAGGAACATCAACTGTTCTTTTAGGTCACTGAGGAATGAACATGTGTATTATTTCACCCATTATACCCCTTGAGATCAGTTGGTCACTGCAGCTTGGCCCAGCCTATAATAACACAATCCTTAATGCATGGCAGATGCCACGTTCATGCGAATTCCTTTATTTTGCATGAGGTTTGTAGTTACATGGCTAGTTATCTTTTCTTTTACACCTGTAATATATGTGGCCCTCTCCTAGGCTCTTTTCCTGCGCTATGTCATTCTGCATCACAGTTCTGCAAGGTAGATATTATCCCTTACCTTCTATAGATATGAAAACAACAACTCTGAGAAGTGAAGTTATATATGCAGGGTGACCCAGCTAGTAAGTGGTGGAGCTAAAATTGGCAGTGGTCTGCTTAACTCCACTGCTGGCCTCTGTCTTGCAGACCACATTTCTCCCTTATCTGGATTTAGGGGTTAAGGGAGGATAATGGGAGAAAGATTTCAAATAGTCCTAAATATTATTCTAAGAGGTTTTAGTCTCCTTTCCTTCTTTGCCAATAAACATAGCATGAAGAACTTCAGGCAACTTTACAATAACTTAGAATGATTTGCTTGACTCCCTTCTTGAGCCTGAAAAAATAGTTTTGCTTATTCAAATTGGATAAAAGATACAATTTTCCAAAGAAACTTCACATGGAATTATTCTGTGATAAAGTATCAGGGACTTGTTCAGTTGCATTTATGATGCATGAAGGGAAAATACTTTCTAATGTACAAAATACAGTATGATCTAATCTCAAATTTCCCTTTGTATTCTTAGAGACTTTATAGTTTCTAGAACATAACAGGTACCTGTTCTAGTTTGCTAGTTGCCAGAATGTAATATACCAGAAACAGAATGGCTTTTAAAAGGGGGAATTTATTAAGTTGCAAGTTTACAGTTCTAAGGCCATAAAAATGTCCCGATTAAAGCAAGGCTATAAAAATATCCAAATTAAGGTACCAACAAGAGGTTACCTTCACTCAAGAAAGTCCGATGAAGTTCAGGGTTTCTCTCTCAACTGGAAAGGCACACAGTGAACATGCTAGCTTTCTCTCCAGAATTCTTGTTTCATGAAGCTAACCCTGGGGTGTTTTCGTTCATCTCCAAAGGTCTCTGGCTGTGTGGGCTCTCCTGGTTCTCGTGGCTGTGTCCAAAATGTTTCCTCTTTTAAGGATTCCAGTAAACTAATCAAGACCTACCTGGAATGGGTGGAGTCACAACTCCCTCTAATCAAAGGTTAATACCCACAGTTGGGTGAATCACATCTTCATGGAGACAATCTAATCAAGTTTCCAACCTACAATACTTAATAGGGATCAAAAGAAATGGCTGCCTCCACAAGATGGATCGGGATTAAAACATGGTTTTTCTAGGGTACATAATCCTTTCCAACTGGCGCAGCACCCAACTATGGTTTGAGGAAGAAAGGAAGGAAGGGATGAAGGAAGGGAGGAAAAAGGAATGGAGGACGCATGTAAGGAATAGAGGAAGAGTAGGTAATAGGAGCAGGGAAGTGACAAAGAAGTAAAAGGAAGGAAAGAAAAGAGGGAAGATAAGAAGGGAGAGAGGTGGGAGAAGAAAAGAAGGGAGGGTACCGCATTACCAAATTTCTGTCCTATCTTCTATTTTTAGTTGACATATTAGTGCCTGAGTAAACAGCTGTACAAATTCCTAATATAAAATTTAGAATTGAAAGTCACCTTGGATGTCTTGTCTTAGCCCTCTTCTTACAGATGAGAAATCTGAGATTCAGAGGTTAGACAAACTTTACAAGTTCTCTCAGCTAGTTAATTGCAGAACCAGAATTAGAATCTATTTACCTTGACTCCCAATTACACCATCTTTAAAAGACTCTTTAGCAGTCATGTCAGTATAACTAAGCACATATATATTTATCTGCAGCATCATTATGATGAGCCAGCTGTTTATGATAACCAACCTGACTGAATGTTACAGATAAATTCAGTGTAATCCCAGAACACACACTTAATTTTGGCAAACGTACCTCCAGGAGCTCTGTGCAGAGGGGGAGAGGGAAGGAGGAAGGCAAGAGTTAAAACAATGCTGGTGAGCTCCCCTGTCACTCCCCTCAGACATATGCCTGAGTCAGCGCCACGCTGGAGATGTGGACATGCTGCTGCTCCAATGGTAATAAGTTCTCCCATGTTTCCCGTGGAGAGAGCGTCTCACTGTGCTGAGTGTTTAGTGTTTAAAGATTCATATTTTTCATACAACATTGCCCCTGAGTGGAAGCCAACTCACCACTTCATCTGGTGCTTGACTGAAGAAAGAGCAATCTGTTCCAAAATTGGAACAGATATAATCTGTGCTGGAGATGCTGAGAGTTAGTGTTTTGGTCTCCAATATATTGCCTTCTGTGGGATGTTGATGGGTAATTTTGGACAATTTGTAGTATTTGCTTTTGAAGCTGTCTTGAGAACCAAGTCTCCTGCTGAGATGAGCGGTTCCTGTATCGATTCCTACAATATAAATTCAGTGTCACATTTTCTTCTTTGTCTGATGTTAATATGGTTAAGCATCACACACTTTAATTGCAATTAGTGACTTTTGTAATCTTGTCTCAAACTGTGTTATTAAAACAATACATGCCTGGATCATGGGCAATAGTCAAGATTCCCATAATACTGGGACCAATTACATAAAATAGATAGCTTTTAAAATATTTAAAATCCCTCTAATAATGGGCCAACCATGAGTATTCCTCCAAAGACATGAAGTGCGGTAAACTTCAAATAGCTATGAATGAGGATGAAGGTCCTAAGTGCTAATCTTAGCTCTGCCATCAGTCATTGGCTGGGACTGGGTTCACCATTTATGCTCTCTGGGATTTGATTTCATCATTTAAACACATGATGCTTAAATGGTAGTAATAGGTAGTAATAATGATGTCAAGAGTTGTTTAGGATTTTATATTGTTTCAGTGGATTGTTACCTCTTTGTGTGCATAAGGAAGAAGAGAAAACAGTTCTTTAGAATCTGTTTGCCCACCTGCTACTTGGTAGATCAAAAGGCAAGGACTAAATTGGGACTATAACCTATAATTTGGGTTCATTCCAAAATTAGAAATGGATACTGCAGATGCAGTCAATCATTGGATTCAGTTTCATTTTTTATACCCAGTGTTCAAAATGGAAGACACCACCAATGTGTGCCATTTTTTTTTCTACTGCAGTCTCATTCCAGGGAACTTGTGTGCTGCTGACAGGTCAAGGGCTCTCCTGGACTTTGGTGCTCAGGCTGCTAATGCTGTCTTATTCTGATGACCCCAAAGGCCCGTCACCTGGGAGGTACAGCCCATTTCTCTCTGGTTCTGCTATGCATCTGTGACCAAGAAGAGTCGATGTTTCTTTAAAACCATAAAAATACACTTTGTGATATTGTTTGTCTTTTGTTCCATCAGCCAGGAATATCAATGCAAAAATGCTGTCCCAGGCAAAACATAATAGAGCCCCATAACACTTTACCAATTTTTGTTAGCTGAGTCAGCTTCTTTAAAGAAACAAAAAGATTTTTAATTTGAAATACTCTCAAACTTACAGGACATGTGCCAAAATGCTACAAAGCCCATACAGAGAACTCCAGCATACTCCCACTCCACCCAAGAACCAAGTGTCCTGCTTGGTTCCAGATACCCAGATCCACCGAGTTTAACATTTTATCACCTTTGTCATATCATTCTGTCTGTTTCTATCTATCTATCTATCTATCTATCTATCTATCTATCTATCTATCTATCTATCTATCTATCTATCTATCTATCATCTATCTATCTATCTATCATCTATCTCTTATCTATCTCATCATCTATCTAATCATCCATCTTCTGCACATTTGAGAGCATGTTGCACACATCATACTCCTCGAGCATGTACTTCTCCCATGTACATTTCCTATGAATGAAGATATTCACTTACGCAATCACCTTAAGTATTGTTATCAAGTTCAAGATATTTAATATTGACATAAAGCTTATATTCTCTATTCCATTTTTTCCTTGTGTCTTGATAATATCATCTTGAGCCTTCTCTTCTCCCTTGCTGGACCTCACCCAGGATCCTATAGTGCATTAATTGTCATTATCTCTTTAGTTTCTTTTTTTTTTTTAACTGCGGAAACATATATGCAACATAAATCTTCCCAACACAGCCCCACCAAAGCATGTCATTCAGTGGGGTTAATTACATTCATAATGTTGCAATACCCTCACTACCATCCATTACTATGTTTCCCTTCACCTCAAACAGAAACCCAACACTTATTTTGCTTTAACTCTTAACAACTTCAATAGCAAACATAAAGGATGTTCTCATACCCTTCTATTCCCCTCTTTTAGGTACTTCTTGTCACAAATTACATATTTATACATTATGAGTTCAAACCATTGATTTATCTTTATATTGTATGCATTTACCTTTTAGATCCTGTAGGAAGTAAAAAGTGGAATTACAAACCAAAAATACAATAGCACTAGTATTTATTTTTACCCATGTCATTAGCTTTACCAAAGATCTTTATTTCTTCACGGGGCTTCAGTCAATTGTCTAATGTCCTTCTCTTTCAATCTGCAGAACTCCCTTTAGTGTTTCTTGTAAGGCTGGCTTCGTGATAATGAAGTCCCTCACTCAGCTTTTGTTTATCTTGGAATGTCTTACCTCTTCCCTCATTTATCAAAGACAATTTTGCTAGATATAGAATTCTTGGTTGGTAATTTTTTGCCTTCAGCACTTTGAATATTTCTTCCCACTGCCTTCTTGCTGGTTTCCAAAGAGAAATCTGCACTTAATCTTATTGAGGTTCCATTGTATGTGATGCATTGCTTCTCCCTTGTGGCTTTCAGAATTGTTTATTTTTGGCATTCACCAGTATGATTATAACATGGTGCTGTATGGGTCTATTTGGGTTTATCCTGTTTGAACTTTGTCGAGCTTCTTGGATATGTAGAGTCATTTCTCTCATTAAATTTGGGAAGTTTTCAGCCATTATTTTTTAGACTATTCTTTCTGCCCTCTTCTCTCTTTCTCTTCCTTTTGAGACTCCCCCAATGCATATATTGGTACACTTGATGGTGTCCCACAGGTTTCTAGGTCTCTATTCAGTTTTCTGCAGACTTTCCTCTTTCTACTCCTCAGACTGGATGATTTCAATTCTTTCACTTTCTAGTTTACTGCCTCTTTATTCTGTTAGCACTAATCTGCAGTAGAACCCTCTAGGGAATTTTAAATTTCTGTTACTGTGGTTGTCAGCTCTGTTTGGTTCTTTTGCATAGTTTCCATCTCTCTAATGATATTCTCTTTGTGTTCATCTAGTGTTTTCTTGATTTTCTTTAATTGTTTGTCCATATTTTCCTTTAACTCTTTGAGCAAATTTAGGACCATTTTTTTTAAAACCTTTATCTGGAGTGTCCCAGATCTTATTCTCTTTAATGATGGATTCTAAAGCTTTAATATTCTCCTTTACCATGGCCATCACTTCCTATTTCTTTCTGTATTTTATAATCTTTTATAGAAACCTGTGCATTTTGATATTTTAATGTGTTAATGCAGGAATTTAGACTTGAAGGCATCTGTTCCTTAAACTTGTATTCAGCTAGTGTTATGACAGAGCTTTCCTTGAATGTCAGGAGTTAAGAAGAAGAAGAAGGAGGAGGAGGAAGAGGAAGAAGAGGAAGAGGAGGGAAAAAAGAAAACACGTCTCCTAGTCTTTTCAGGTTGACTTGTGCAAGTGCTCTCTTTCAAGGTTTATCCGTATAATGAATTTGCAGAATAGCTTCAGGCCAATGTGTAGAGGCCTCCTGATCATTTTTTGCAACTTGGGCATTCCCATGCAACCCTAGGATCAGACTATGGATATGAAAGTCTCCTCTTCCTTAGGAAAGAGTTCCCTCCTATCTTGAGCACTGTACCATATGTTCCACAGCCAGCAATGCCTTGTCTCAGGCAGTACAACTTGACATCTCTCCCACAGTATTCTACATGAGAACTTGATAAACTATCTTCTATATGCAAAGAAAATTCTGGGACTTCTAGTCCCTCAGGTCACCACCAGACAAGACAGATATGCTCCTAGTATGTGCAGAAGTATTACTATGTTCCCTTCAGAACCGGGACCAAGGATTCACACTGGGAGCAGGGGTCAGCTGTTTAAGGAGTGGGTGAAGGGTGGGAAGAGGGTCCTGCCAGGGTGCCATGAGATCCTACTGCTTTTTTTTGTATGCTGTAAGGTGGGGGTCACATTTCATTCTTTTTCCATTTGACTATCCTGTGATTGCAGCAGCATTTGTTGAAAATTTTTTTTCAGAAGGGAGGTGTATGGGCTGGGAATTGAGTCCAGGTCTCCTGCATGGCAGGTAAGAATTCTACCACTGAACTACTACCCTTGCACCCCCTTTACTACTTTTTAATTTTTTATTTGGATTTTTTATTAGAGAAGTTGTGGGTTTACATCTGTTCTAGTTTGCAAGCTGCTGGAATGCAATATACCAGAAACAGAATGGTTTTTAAAAAAGGGAATTTATTAAGTTGTAAGCTTACAGTTCTAAGGCCTTGAAAATGTCCAAATTAAAGCACTAATAAGAGGTTACCTTCACTCAAGAAAGGCTGATGAAGTTCAGGGTTTCTCTCTTAGTTGGAAGGGTACATGGTGAAGTCTGCTAACTTTCTGTCTTGGCATCTTGTTTCATGAAGCTACCCTAGAGGCATTTTCCATCTTCATCTCCAAAGGTCTCTAGCTGTGTGAGCTCTGTTGGCTCTGTTGGCTTTCAAGCTTTTTCCAAAATGGTTCCCTCTTTAAGGGCTCTGGTAAGCAACCCCACCTTGAATGGGTGGAGACACATCTCAGTGGAAACCACCTAATCAAAAGTTACCACCCACAATCGGATGGGTCACATCTCTATGGAAACAATCAAAAAGCTCCCACCCAGCAATACTGAATGAAAATTAAAGGATTTGGCTTTTCTGGGGTTCACAATGGAACCAAAATGGTTCAACATCCTGCTGCTTTCAAGTGGACTTTTTCTTGATTTGGTGCTCACTCTGTTACTTCAATCCTTTAATTGTTTCCTGGAACTTTTGGAAAGATGTTTCAAACCAGTTCTTCCTGGTTGTTCAAAGCTACTCTGGGGAGACAGAGTCCTGAAGCATTCCTCTCACTCTGCCATCTTGAATGGGGTAGAGAAGTCTTATCAATTTTTGAGCTGAACAATGAAATTATCACCAGGGAAGGGCCTAAGATGAAAGGAGCTGGGGCGGGGGGAGGGAGACAAATAAAGATATTAATAGCTGAAAGTTTTTAAAAGGAGGGCAAATTTCAGGTGAATGAAAGCATCCCTACTTTTCTTTTTGGAGGGCCTTTAAAGAGATGAGTGACTTCCAATGGAAGGACCTAGGATGCTCATGAAGGGAAAAAATGTATACACGGGATTCTAATGAAAGCGCAAATACAAAGATCTCTGATTCTTGTCTGAGCAATTAACACAGTATCTCTTCCTTAGGCCATTTATATAGCAACCAAAACATGGTCATACCTTTGCGTATCATAGCGGGGCTTTCTTCCCCACATGATTGTGAGGATTCCATGGCTCAGAGAAGGCACTTAACACACGTTTTTCTTTATTAAGCATTCTTTTGGAACATCTCTGTTTTCACTGCTGTCATCTTGAAGAATTCCACCTACATTTCTTTTGCTTTTGCCATGCAAACACAGAAAAAAGAAGGAAGGGTAGATAAAGTTAAAGGTCTCTGCCTCTTAGGAGCATATGCATATGAGTAATTTATAAATGGAAAGTCCTATACAGACATGAGTGATGATGACTGGCGAGACTGAGCAAACAAAAACAGAATGATGCAGAGTTGGAACACAAGCAAGATCTAAGCACAGTAATAATTCTAAGAAGGGGAAGATGATTGTGGGCTGGAGCCTGGTGTGGCCGTCAGCTGCCAGAGCCAAGTTTAGAAGAGAACACCCTACTTAGCACTCTAATTGAATTTTTTATGTGGGAAGCTGGAGAGAGCTCTTGAATTTGCATTGTCCTTTTCCTATTATTTACCAGAACCAAAAGAGGGTCCAGATTTCCTTCATCCAGCAGGGGGAGCTATGTTGCCTGAACAGACCATTTCTCTCTGGCCACTGGAGTATAGAGGGACAAAAGATAAGGTCTTTTTAAAACAGCATATTAGTTTCCTACATTTAAAAGCTATGATGCTCCATAATAACTAACCTATCAGATGGTGCCTTCATCATTTGTCTTAGAATAATCAAGTGCAAGTGATATTCTAAGGATGAAGGAGGAGTATGGTAATAAAAGAATGATAACAGGTGATGGAGAAATATTCAGTTGATTTAAAGAAAAAGACAAAAATTTTCAAAAAAGCTGTGAATATTCAAATGGCATGTTTTCTTTCAGCTAGTCCGAAGAGAGTCTCTGATGAGAAGGAGAATATGGAATTTTTTTGGAGTTTACTGGGGATCAGTCATTTGCTAAACACTCTACATGGCTTGTCTCACTTACCTTCACAACAAAATGTCATATTATGTCCTATTTTTAAAGATGGGGAAATGATCTGCAATAAGGTTTCATAAAACTATTAATAAGTGCTTGGGCCAACACACAAACTCAGATAGTCTGACTCCAAGACCTACATTTTTAGACATTGTGCATGGTGAAACCTATCTTTTGTTTTTTGGGGGGCAGATGTTCTGCTGGATGCTTTTAAATATGTATTTAAAAGTAACCCAACAAAAAATTAAACCAAGAGAAGTTAACTTGCCTATTATCACACAGCTAATAAGTAGTTGAGAAAAGTTTGTTTATACATCAAAGCCACATTTGACCTAGGAATTGAGGGAATAGAGAAAAAGGTTAGATTTTGACTTCTCCACTAATTTCATGGAGGACAAAAAAACCACACACACACACGCACACACACACACAAACAAGATATATAAAACAGCAAACAGTGGAATTACAATTCAGTTTCAAGGTATGAAGTCTAGCAGTTTACAGCTATGGGCCAGGAGGGATGAGAGGAGACAGAAGGGTTTGTGGGTCCTGAAAGGGCTTTTCAGGGAGTGGGGTTTATTATGGAATTTATAGAAAGACATCTTAGTCTTTCATTTTAATCATTTCCCCATCTATCTCTTTCCCCTCCATGGATCTTGAAATAAGCCGCTTGTCTATTTTCAGCTGAATAATGCCATGGAGATGGGCCTGGTGTCCAGGAAGTAGGGATTTGAGCATCTGTCCTGAAGTGCCTCATGACTCTGGATTCAGGGCTAGCGGCAGAGATGTCTCTGCTCTTTGAACCTGGCCTGGGCATGAGAGGAGGGCGCTGCGCTGCCTCGGGTGATACAGAGGAACGTTTCAGGGAGTAGTGTTAGAAATTAGAACCAAAGGTTGCTAATTACTGACATTTCACCTGGGGAGGCCTTTGCAACAAACTTTTGCATAGAAACAGTCAGTGCAATTCTGTGTGGAAAGGTAGGTCAAGCAATGATAAGATAGAAAAAAAAGAGGTGTGTACCATATATTTTCACATATTATATTGAGTTTCATAGAGGATACACCAATAGTTAACTTCTGTTGAATGTTTAGCATGTGCCAGCTGCTCTGCATACTTTATCTCTATTTAGAGGATTCCTGTTTTATGGGGGGCTAGAAATGATGGGTATAAAGAGGTTAAAATAAAATCACAAGTCTTTGATACGAAGCTTCTTCAGGGCTGTGGGGGACAGTTGGTTGAAGGCTGCACTTGCTGGTCAGGCAAGGGAGGCTTAGCTTTGAGAAGCCATTGGAGAAGCTATTGATGTCTTTTCTGATCCTCTCCCTGGGGCACATTGGAGCTGGTCTGCATCCTCATCATGGGACTGTGGCCTTGATTGGGCTGGGAAAGACTGACTTGGGAAAGCCCTCCCTGGTATGCCCCTCCCCACATTATTTACCCTCGAGACAAAAGCAGCTTGAGACAACAAAAAGAGTGTAAAATCTATAGAGGCAGACAGTCTGGGACAAAGGCCTGCGGGCATCAAACTTCCAGGAGAAGAAGATCTGCCTCCTGGGAAAAAGAGGAGATAACATATATCCTGTAATCAAGGTGTCCTGGTTTGAAACTGTTATGTACCTCAGAAAAGCCATGTTCTTCTAATCTGTTCTGGTGGGTGTAGACCTGTTATGGGTGGGGACTTTTGCTTAGGTTATTTCCATGGAAGTGTGACCCAGCCAATTCAAGGTGGGTCTTAATCTTTTAAAGGGGTCCTTTAAAAGAGTTCATGGAGAGAGAGACAGCTCAGAAAGAAAATGCCCAGGAGAAGCCAGAAGGACCGAAGGGACCTGAGAGAGCCATTTTGGAAACCAACCTAGAAGATAAGGGACAGCAGACATCGCCATGTGCCTTTCCATGTGACAGAGGGACCCTAGATGCCATCAGCCGTTCTTCAGTGAAGGTATCCTCTTGTTGATGCCTTAGTTTGGACATTTTTACGGCCTAAAAACTGTACATTTGTGGTCTAATAAATTCCCTTTGAAAAAGCCAACCCATTTCTGGTATATTGCATTCCGGTAGCATTAGCAAACTGAAACAAAGGGGAAGTCCAAAACATCTAAAAAGCAAAAGCCCAGGACAAGGCAGAAACCCAGAAAGACCAGGGAAATCCTAAACACTGCATTCATCTTGGAAGGACCTTCCTGTTAAGAGTAAAGCCCAAGAAAATCTGTCTTATAACCAGCTGGTTACAAACCAAGAAACACATCTTAGGAAATAAATCCAAAAGTTAACATTTTAAAATATTAAAATACACAGTGTGCCACAAAAGAGTACAAGACAGACAGACTAACAACAATAACAAAAAATAACAACAGGAAATGTCAGGTCATCCAAAGGAAGAGGTTAAAAATCCAGAAAACACCAGCAAAGAGGATGAGAATGTGGACATAACAACAACAATGAAAGCCTGTAAAAATATGATCTTACAAAGCTCAGGGAGATGAAAGAAAATATAGAGAAAGAACTAAAGGGTATCAGGAAAACAATGAATGGGCAATATAAGTATCTTAGTAAAGAGATAGAAATTTTAAAAGGAACCAAACAAAACTACTGGAGTTGAAGACCACAATAACTGAAATGAAAAATGACTAGGAAAATTTGAAGGGCAGATTGGAGTTGGCAGAAGAAGAATCAGTGAAATCGAAGATAAGACACTTGAAATCATTCAGGCTGAAGAACAGAAAGAAAAAATAATTATTGAACTTGAAAATAACCTAAGACACCTCTGGGCTACCATCAAGCACCCAATATATATATTATGGAAGTTTCAGTATAAGAAGAAAGAAAGGGGCAAAAGGAATACTCAAAGAAGTAGTGACAGTGAACTTCCCAAACTTTACGAAAGATGTGAACATGCACATCCAAGAAGCCCAGAGAACAAGAAAAAATATAAACATGAAGAGAAGTACACCCCATCATATGTTGATCATATTATCTAATGCAAAAGACAAGGAGAGTGTTCTGAAAGCTGCAAGAGAAAATCAATATGCTGTGTTCAAGGGAGTCCCAAGTAGATATACGTACCTAACAACTGAGATGCAAACTATATGTAACAAGTTCTGACTAGATTTGAAAGGAGAAATTTCTGCATTAATTTCAATTTTATTACTAGTAGAAACTTTAATACACAACTCTCAATAATAGACAGAACATCCAGTGGAAAAAATCAATAAAGAAATAAAAGACATGAATTACACTCTAAATCAACTAGACCTAACAGATATCTATATACATATATAACACTTCACTCAACAAAAACACATTCTTCTCAAGTGCACATGGATTATTCTCCAGGATAGACCATACGTTAAGTCACAGAACAAGTCTGAATGAATTTAAGAATATTGAAATCATGCAATGTCTATTCTCTGATCACAAAAGAATGAAGCCAGAAATCAATAATAGCAGAGAAATGGAAAATTCACAAATATGTGGAAATTAATAAATTTAAAAAGATAGGGATGACAACTGTCACTAATGTTACTCAATATTGTACTGGAAGTTCTAACCAGAGAAGATAGGCAAGAAAAAGAAATAAAAGGCATCCAAATTGGAAAGGAAGAAGTAAAATCTTCACTATTTACAGATAACATGATCCTACATATAGCAAGTTCTGAAAATTCTACAGCAAACATAGCAGAGCTGATAAATGAACTCAGCAAACTGACAGAGTACAAGATCAACATCCAGAAATCTGTAGTGTTTCTATACACTAGTAATGAGAAATCTGGGCAGGAAATTAAGAAAAAAAAATTCCACTTACAATAGCAAATAAAAGAATCAAATAACTAGGAATAAATTTAACCAAGGATGTAAAGAACGTGTACACAGAGAACTGCAAATCATTGCTAGAATAAATCAAAGAAGACTTAAATAAATGTAAGGCCATTCCATGTTCAAGGATTTGAAGACTTAATATCGTGATATCAATACTACCCAAAATGCAATCCCAATTAAAATTCCAACAACCTACTTTGTAGAAATGGAAAAGCCAATTATCAAAGTTATTTGGAAGCATAAGGGGACTTGAATATCTAAAAATCTTGAAAAGGAACAGTAACATTAGAAAACTACACTCCCTGACTTTAAAGTATACTACAAAACTACAGTGGTCACAACAGTATGGTAATGGCACAAAGGTAGATATATTCACCAATGCAATCAGATCAAGAGTTCAGAAATACACCTTCACATTTATGGCCAACTGATTTGTGACAAGGGTGCAAAGACTATTTAATTGGAAAAGAACAGTCTCAACAGATGATGCTGGAAGAACTGGATCTCTATTTGCAAAAGAGTGAAGGAGGACCCCTATCTCACACCATATGCAAAACTCAATTCAAAGTGGATCAAAGATCTTAATGTAAGAGCTAGAACTATAAACCTCCTATAAGAAAATGTAGGAAACATCTTCAGGATCTTGTGTTAGGCAAGGATTTCTTTGATTTTACACCCAAAACACAAGTAACAGATGAAAAAATATAGAAATGGGATCTCATTAAAATAAAAAAATTTGTGCATCAACAGGCATTATCATGAAACTAAACTGACAATCTTCATAACCCTATTAAAAATGGGCAAAAGACTTGAATAGATATCTTTCCAAAGAAGATGTAAGTGGCCAGAAAGCATGCAAAAAGATGCTCAACATCATTAGCCTTCAGGGAAATGCAGATTAAAACCACAATGAAATATCATTTCACATGCATTAGAATGGCTACTATTAAGAAAATGGAAAATAAGTGTTGGAGAGGATATAGAGAAATAGGAACACTCATTAATTGCCAGTGGTAATGTAAAGTAGGGTAGCCACTGAGAAAGATGGCTCCTCAGAAAACTAAGAATAGAACTACCATATGACCCAGCAATCTCACTACTTGTGTTGTATCCAAAAAGAATTGAAAGCAGGAACTTGAAGAGATATTTGAACATGGATGTTCATGGTGGCATTATTCACAATTGCTAAAGATGGAGACAATCCAAGTGTCCATGAATAGGTAGATAAATAATGATACATAAAAATATATATGATGGACTGTAAAAAGAACGAAGTCCTGATACATATGACAACATTGGATGAATCTTTAAGACATTAGGTTGAGTGAAATAAGCCAGACAAAAGAGAACAAATACTGTATGATTTCACTAACTTGAAATAATTAAAATAAGCGAACTCATAGAGTCAGAATCTAGAATATAAGTTACCAGGGGATAGGGAGAAGTAGGGAATAGGGAGTTAAGACTTAAAATGTACAGTTTTTATTTGGAATGATGGGAATGTTTTGGGAATGATGGAAACAACATTGTGGATTCCCTTAACAGCACTGAAATATATATCTGAATTTGATTAAAAGGGGAAATGATAGATTGTATGCATGGCAACAGAATAAATTTTTTTAAAGAATCCATGAAACCACAATATACACACAGTGACTCCTAAGTCAAACCAGGGACTATATTTAAAGAGCATAATTATCAGAATGTGCTGTCATCAATTGTAGCGAATGTTCCACAGCAATACAAGGTGTTGGTGATGGGGTGGTATGTGGAAATCCTATATTTTATGCATGATTATTTTGTAAACCCACAACTTCTGAAGAAAAAAGAAGAGAGATGAATACAAAGGTAACGTTGGGTGGAAACAAAAGGCTCTTGCTAATAACCAATAACCACTCTTTAACTGTATTTAAGTTTGATCTGTTTTTAGTTCCTGGCAATTTGTGGAAGTCTCTTTTCAAATTCTTTTAAATTTTATTTTCTAAAGAGGGCACAATACTATGGCCTGAACTCTGACTTTTGCCAGCCATTACTGATTTGGGAACAGAAATGTATTCAATCATCGACCCCTTACGTAGTAGAATAATCAAATATTAAAACAAAAGGAGACTCAGGTATTATCTGGGCCTCTTTCTTCTTCTTTTTTTTTTTTCAAATAAAAAAACTGAGATCCAGAGAGAATTGGGTCTGTCTAAGGTCATACTTTCTCTCCTTCATGTTAAGTCAACTTGGAGTCAAAGTCAGTTACTGGGGAGGCTGGAATGCAAATGATGGTGTCCACTTATTTCTGCACTGTTTCAATATCAGAAAATAAGCTGTATTTTGATCAATACATTAAATATAAGCAGTATAATATTGTCAAAAAATCACTTCTTTGAGTCCAGTTAGATCCGACTCAAAAGCTCATGCTCTACTGTCTTGAAAGGGATCAGAAAATCTATGCCATAGATAAGCAGTACTTGCAGATCTTCTCACATACAGGAGCAGGATCAGGTTAAAACTCTGATTTCTGTTCTGTTTGTGGAAGATGAGCAACAAGAGGTGTCAGCTATGTATGTTGAGATGGGATCTTCTTACACGCACAATGGTGGAGGTGTTTGACTCTTTTGGGGTAGCTTGGGTGAAAGTTCTACCTTCTTCCTCCATCATCTTTGGTTCAGGTGATGGGTGACATCTGTCATAGAGTTTCCACCAAAATAGCTAATGAAGTGATAAGACATTTCTCCTAATTGCACTTGTTCCTGGTCAAATGATATCCAGTTTAAATAGTACATTCCCAGAAATTATGTAAGCTTGGATTGAATAGATTTCTGTTTAAACTAGTTGGAGTGGATTCCGTCGTCTTCAAAAGTCCCTCTGATTTATATTACCCCTTTTGATAAAGGGGGAAAGTGAGGTTTAGAGATGATGTGGCTTGTCTAAACACTCGCTCTCTCTGTCCCACTCTTTTTGCATAGATTTTCTCAGATAAGAAACAGGAGCTTAACCTGTTTACATGGCTTTTATTCTCAGTGATTGCTATTGTATAGCATTTCATGTGACTTTTATTATTTCAGGCAGACTTCTCTTTCTGATCTAATTTTGAAGGAGTAAGGATTCTTAAAAATACCCCCACACAGGGGGCAATATATGCTATGATAAAATGCAGGCAGTACAGATATGCGTTATTTTGACTACTCAGTAGCCCTTCTTCATTTTGTAGTTATGACATCCTGCTTTTCCTTTAGGAAACTGTTATTCCATACCTCCAGTGAATCTGATAGGATTAAATCAAGTTAGCACTCTCAAAAAGGGCCAGCATGTGATTGGTTTTGGCTGATCCAGAGAACCTGTGTGGTCCAAGTGAATGCACTTGACCTAAACAAGGTCAGCCAGTGATTTGTACGGGTTTGTTTCAACTTTTGAGAGGGAGAAGATCTCCACTGTGCTTTGGTCTAGAACATGGAAGACTGAAACTTCAAGGGACCGTCTTGCCACCATATGAAACAAGCCTATCTGAGGATGGAAATTCAAAAGAAGAAAACGCAGAAGGAGGAGCCAGATGGGGAAAAAATGTTGGAGAAAGAGAGCTTGTGGAACAGACACAGACAAATAGAAAAAGAAAGAAAAGACAAAAAGAAGATAGGGACATAAAGAATGAAAAAGAGAGACATCATGGGAACAGACACACTGATAAACCAGAAACATATATACTTAGACACACAGAAAGACAGGGAGAAACACACAGAGATATGCATGTGTACACAAATAAAGATGTATATGGAGAGAGCCTGGAGGAATAACACTTGATGGTATCATTTGAATTCCTAGAACCATTTTTGCATAAAACTATAATCTGTTCTATGAACTTCCCGATTCTAAGAGACAACAAATCCTCCCGTAGCTTTGGCATTTGGGTTGGAGTTCTGAACACTATAGGCTAAGAATTCAGTGTTTCTGGTCCCATTTTAGTCACCCAAGTAACTCTCTTACCTTACTCAAAGTCATATGCTTTGGTTTTTTCATCTTTAAAATAGTAGCAATGATACCTGTTTTATCTGTCTCCCATGCTGTGAAAGCTGGTATGATGAGGTATGAAAAAAGCATTGAAATGTTAAAAAAAAAAAAAAAGCTATACAGATATATGGACATCATTATGGAGCATCTACCTGAAAAAAAAAACTGCCATTGCTGGTTGGCAGTTAGTTTCCTTTTTTTTTTTAAGCTGTAGTTTTCACAATGGAACGGGCTAGAATAATAGCTAATCGACACAGACAATGTTTTTTGAAGCAATAAAAAGCATCTATTAAAAGCTGCCACACTTTTGGAGAACTGATGCATCCAATGGGAGGGAATTGCTTTGAACAGAGCTGATTGCTACTTTTAATGACACCTTGAGGAGGTGACCCAGAAAATTAGTCTGATCATCTGCTGCAAAGTAGTTCTCTTTTGTTCACATGAAAAGAAAATGTGGAAAGTATTTGTAATCCTCATTTTTCAAATCCATTTCTACTGATTTTGTAGAGTTAAATCTTTGGTTCAAAAGAAGGGAAACATTCCTGTAACTTATTCTCATTATTCCAATGGGAGATGTTCCGTGTGTGTTTTGTTCCTTGGTTGGTTTCCTTTATCAGCAACATGGCTGTAGCCAGCTTCTGTGGTAGAGAATAATGAATCCATGGTAGGTGAATGGTCAAAAAGTTACCTTCTGAAACAAAGCTAAAATCTTCTGGAGGAAATCAGCTGAAAAATATTCATTCAAAAATAATGTGTTATTTACTGTTTGGAAGGCACTGAAATAGATTTTTTATATCCTTTATTCTCTGTAATATGCATAGGATTGATATTGAAGCACATTTTATAGATGAGGAAACTGAGACATAGAGAAGTCTTGTTAGTGGCATCCAAACCTGGCTGTGCATCGGCACCATTTGCAGTTCTTGTTTTAAAAACAAGATTCTTTAGCCAAAATCTCAGAGATTCTGTTTTAGGAGCTTTCAAACAGGTCCCCATCATCTGTGGGTTAAACAACCTCCCTAACTGATTGGGAAACTTTGTGTTCAGTAACTTGGCTAAGATTATACTAATCTAGGTCTGGGTCCAAATTCCATATTTTTTAATTACTTACTAGCACTTTATAAACTTTATTTCAATTCATCTCTCCAACAACCTGTGAGGTAGGAATTGGGGAAATTGTGAGATTAACTAGCTTAAAGAATTACAGACAGAACCAGAATTCAAATTCTGGTCAATTGGATTCCAGAGCACAGTTTCTAAAGAGGTAGTTTTCTTTTTTCACAACCTAAAATATTACTACTGGCATCCAAAGCAACAAAGCCCCTAAACCACGGGCTTCTAGGATCCGTAAGGTGTGCCTAGCTGTGTATCCATTCAGTTATCTGATGATTAGCACGACAGCTCCCAGACCAGGTAGATATGGCTAAATTCTCTTCCCAGGCTCCTGCCTGGGGGGTGAGAAATCACTAAGTCCTTAAAACCAAGAACTTTCGTCAGTAGAGTCTTGAAGTTCGTGATCCTCTTCCCTTTCCCCTGGACCCTTACCCCCAACAGTCTTGTTTTCTTTCCCATCTTCAAACACAGTTTGGTTTTTCCTTTCTTGGGGGACCATGTCTTGTCCAGCTTTCCCATCACCACTCAGGAAATCCAGGAATGTACCAGGAACTGCTTTAGCACCAGCTTTTCCCTAGGTAAGAGACTATCTCTCCACATAAAATCCCATTTCCACCCATTATACATAAATGAAACTAGAGCTCACAATTTATTGAAGTAGATTCCAACTCCTCCTGTAATTTACACACCCATCTTAAGGCATTTATGGCAACAACTCCACTAGGGTGTGGGATTTTTCACTCCTTTTTCTTCTGATCCCACAAGAGTACAGAATATAAACCTTAACTATAATCAAAAGGTTAGGTTTCTTTAATTTATAATTACACCTCCCTATAAACATTAAAAACAAAGACTTCCTCTATTGTATAGAGATCCTTCTAGGCCTTTGAAATGTAAGTTTATAGCTTTACATATGTATTCACAGAAATATATTCTAATATTGAGGAGGGATTATATAAATGGTATCATATTGAATATATCATGGTGAAGTTTGCATTTTTCATTCTACACATATCTTAGAGCTCTCTTCATAATGGTGTGTGATGACAAACCTTATTCTTTTGTTGTTGTTGTGCTTTCGTATGTGAAATAAAAGATTTATACAGAAAAGCAATAAATTTCTAAGCACATTGTAACAAATAGTTGCAGAACAGCTTTCAGAGTTTGGTATGGATTACAGCGCCACAATTTTAGGTTCTTCCTTCTAGCTGCTCCAAGACACTGGAAATTAAAAGAAATATTGATGTAATGAATCAGCAGCCATACTCACTTATTAAATCCCATCTTCTTTGTTACAACTCAACCTTCTCCTTTGATCTTTCTCCTAGTCTTTAGGGGTATTTGGGCTATTTGTCCATTCTAACTTTTCCATGTTGGAAGGAGCTGTCAATAACATGGGATGGGGGATGGAACTAGTTGATGTCCTGGAGAGGCTGGGCCCTCTGGGTTTTAGGGCTTATCTGGCCTGGGAACCTATGTGGAGGTTGAGCACGTGGGGGTCAGGATGCAGGGTGGGGGGTGCAGGGGGGTATACAGTATGTGGGTGCTTGGGGCTCAGACACACAGGTCTTGGTGGGATACAAGGGTGGGGCAGGGCTGGGCACAGGTGCTTGTGTTGGGGTGCAGGGGTAGTGGTGATGCGGGGATGCAGCGTGTGGTTGGGGGTATGGTGCACTTGGGTATATGGGCATCGTCAAGGGGTGTGGCTTGGCTTGCTTTTCCTCCCTGCCTCCCTGTCCATGCACTCCTGAGGGCTCCAGGCCTTTGTTTGGAAAGGGGTGTGGTAGGCTCAGTGCAGTAGTTGGATGAGCTATACGAGCAGGGAAAGCTGGTTTACTGGCTTCCAGGTTCCCCAAGGGAGCTCTAGGCTGCAGAGCTGAGGAGGCTGATATCCCAAGCCAGCTGCAGGGGCAGGCGCTTTCCCAGGCATGGCTCCTGGCCCTGGTGAAATCCTGATGGAACACATTCACCTTGTTCTCTGTGTCTCAATTCCTCAGCTTTTTCACTTAGGACCTGCCACCTCAGGTCACTAGTACCCTGGAACTGCTGTCTTGTCCTTTTCTGTCACTTCTCTAGCTGTTCCTTGGAGTTGGGGTGAACTCAGTCTCCCATATTCTTTTTCATATACCATCATTTCTGATAATCCTGCAAGGTAACTTCTCAACAACAACAAAACACAGCCTTTGTATTTCTCTTTATACTAAGAAACCATTTCATCAAGAGATATGAAATCACAACTCCTATTGAGTCAAAACTTTTGGCCAACTTGGGAAAAATATTTTGCCTATAGTTATAGCTTTGTCTTATCTAGACCTAACATAGGGTTAATTAAATGCTCCCTGTCCTATGCCAGGTTTGGTGAGTGACATTGAGCTGGTTATCTGCTTGGTGGCGAAATTAAGAGAACAAAACTCATTCACTAGTGTGTGGAAGGTCAGCTCGCCTTAATAAAGGGTTTGTGCCAAAGTGAAACTGGAAAATAAATGATGTATTCTGAAGCTACTTTCATCCCATTAACTTAAGTCAAGAAGAATAAAGGCAAATACAGTGTCATAGAATAGCTTCCAAACCTTATTGTTCATTGAAGGAGCACAACTGATTTTTTTCCTACTACTCCATTGTCCTCCCCACCCTTTCAGCTTGAAAACTTAGACTTGGAGTATTTACATATGCTGAGAGTAGACATATGTTTTTCTTATTTCTCTATAACAGGACAGACCTTTTCTAAGCCCAGGGTCTGCAAGTCTGATCATTAGGGAAGAGATAATTCTGCTCTCTTCTCTAAGGCCATGTAGGCCCTCTTCCATCTCTCTCCTTCAGGATAATAACCAAATAAACATGGAACCCTGAAGTCTTCTGACATGTAATTCAGGTCTAGTGGCAAACTTATTTTAATTCAGTGTAATGAGGGTTCTCCAGTTGGTCTGTGTTATGGTTTGGCACATTTTCTCCTAGCCGTTCTGGCTTTCTGAGAGTATCAACTTACTAAAGACAAGAGAGATGACATCATCAAGATGATGATGTTAGACACCCCTGGGAAAGTTTCCCCTCAGGGAAAACTAAATAAAAGGGCAAATCCCATTTACTTGGTCTCTGGAGGATGATAGAGACTGGAAAAATACTCCACAAATGCTGAATCAATGGAAGAAAATACCAAGAAAGAAGGTAGGAGATCTGTAACTTGGACCTGCTAGTTTGGACCCCTTCCTCACACTAAGTAGCAGATCTCCAGACTGGAAAACTCTTGCTCTGGTCATGGTCAACACAGCAACTCATCACAACAACTTAGAGCCTAAAGCACATTCAGCCATGGGGACTCAAAAGGCCATGTAGATGCAGAGTGGGGCTATAATGGTAAGTGAGGACATACATAAAAAATCCCTCAGGTAACAAAATAGACCCACAGTGGAACTGTTGGCAAGTGGTGTATACATCTAACTCAGGGTCTAATTGCTAGTGTGCCCTAATGATTAAATGAAAATTTTTGAACACTAACTCCATTTGGTTTCCTGGGGCATGATAACCTACTGTGGATGTTATGGATGTTATTGGAGGCAGAGAAGCCACACAGTAAAAGGGGAAAACTGAACTGCTGTAAGTCAGAGTGGACAACAGGACTGAAAGCTGTAGTGAAAAGGGGGCACTAGTGTGGAAAAAAAGAGGTGAGCAAATCATAGCTGCTGAAGAGGAAAATATGCAAAACAAACAAACAGACAGAACATACCAGAACTTTGGAGAAAAAACAGAAGAAAGGAAATCTCCTAATGGTGGAATAGTTGCACATAATAATGCAACCTTAATAGCTGCACTCTATGTCCAGTGCAAGAGAGAGGTGCAGTAGATTTGAGAAAATCTGAAGACTTAAAGTCAGACTGCTCTAAAGGTTCAGTCTAAGCTGAACTAAATATTGAAGAAGAGCCTTAACACACAGCAAAAATACAATAAAACCCTAGGCAAGAAGGAAAAACTGACTTTCAGAGTTAGCACATCAAAATAATCAAATGCCTAGACATCAATAACAAATCACAAGCCACACTAAGAAATAGGAAGATAAGGCTCATTCAAGAGAGCAGATTAAAACCTCAGAAGAAAGACAGATGCTGAAACAACTAATAAAAGAAGTTCAAGCAAATCTCCTGAATCAATTCAAGGAATTGAAGGAAAACATGCATAGAAATAAACTGAATATGGATAAAGAGCTAAAAGATATTAAGAAGAAAATGTGTGAACAAAAAGAGGAAATAGAAAGGTTAAAAGGGAATATATCAGAATTCATAAGGATGAAAAACAAAATGATGGAGATTAAAAATACACTACAGGCCCACAGAATAAAAAATTAAAATTTTTTTTTTAAAATGTACTAAATAAACAGTGAGCCTTAAGTTATACCAAGGACTATAATTAATACTACAAGTACAAAGATGTGCTTTCATCAATTGTAACAAATGCACCACACTAATGAATGGTGTTAATAAGGGTGGTGTGCTGGTTTGAAGATTTTAACTACTCCATAAAAAGCCATGTTCTCTTAATCCATCCCTGTGGGGGCAGAACTATTGTTGGGTGGGACCTTTTGATTACCCTTTTTCCATGGAGATGTGCCCTGGCCCATTTAAGGTGGGTCTTAATCCCCTTGCTGGAGTCCTCTGTGAGAGGATAAAAGACAGCTGAAACTCAGGGAACAGAGAGAAGAGAGAAAGAAAATGTCCACAGAGACATTTTGGAGAGAAGGACCAACAGGTGTTGCCATGGGCCATTTCATGTATCAGAGGAACCCCAGATGCCAGGAGTCTTTCCTGACAGAAGGTATCTTCCTCTTGATGCCTTAATGTGTACATTTTCATGGCCTTAGAACTGTAAACTTGTAACCTAATAAATCCCCTTTGGAAAAGCCAATCCATACCTGGTGTATTGCATTCTGTTAACTTTAGCAAATCAAAATACGTGATATATGAGATTTCTATATTTTATGCATGACTGTTCTGTAAACCCATAACTTCTATAATAAAAAATACACTAGAGACATTCAACAGTCAACTTGGACAGGCAGATGAAAGGATCTGTAAACTAGAAGACAGGACAATCAAAATCAGACATTCAGAAGAATAGAGAAAAGAATAGAAAGAAGTGAGTAGAGTCTAAGGAACTTGTGGAAATCAGAAACGTACCATCATATGCATCATGAGAGTCACAAAAGGAGATGAGAATGGAAAAGGGGCAGAAAGAATATTTGAGGAAATACTGGCCCAAAATTTCCCCAACTCTTACTAAAGATATAAATATACATGTACAAGAATCATAACATATTCCAAGCAGGATAAACCCCACTGGACCCACTCTAAGACACATACTAATCAAAATGTCAACTGCCAAAGATAAAGAGAGAATTCTGAAAGCAGCAAGTAAAAGCTATGTGTGATGGTTTGAAATTGTTAGGTACCCCAGAAAAACCATGTTCTTCTAATCCATTCTTATGGGGGAAGACCTATTTTGGGTGGGACCTTTTGATTAAATTTTTTTCTATGGAGATGGAAAAATTCAATATGGGTCTTAGTTTTTTACTGGAGTCCTTTATGAGAGGACACAGACAGCTCAGAGCTCAGAGACGTTTGAAGACAGAGAAGGGAAACAGCCTGGGAGAAGCTAAGAGAGGAAGAAATATCCAAAGCAAGTTTGTAGACAGCCATTGAAACCAGAACCAGAAGAGAAGAGCCAGCGGATGTCGTTGTGTACTTTCCCATGTGACAGATGCTATCGACCTATCTTCAGAGTCAAGGTATTTTTCTTTGGATGCCTTAATTTTGACATTTTCACAGCCTTAGAACTGTAAATTTTTAACCTAAGAAATCCCCTTTGAAAAAGCCAACCCATTTTTGCTCTATTGCATTCCACCAGCTTTAGTAAACTGAAACACCATTAATTACATACTAGGGATCCTCAATAAGACTAAGTCCCATTTTCTCATTGGAAAACATGGAGGTATGACATAAGTAAGGTGCTGAAAAGAAAGACTGTCAGCAGAAAATTCTTTAAATAGCAAACTGTCCTTTCAAAATGAGGAAGAGTTTAAGACATTCATTTTTTAAAAAACAAACAAACAGAGACTTCATCACCACATCAACCAGTCACATCACAGAAGATCAACTATACACAAAAGGAAGCTGCAATAAAAGAGAGAGACAAAAAAGATATGACGTGTAAAGCACAAAAGACAAAATGGCTTAAGTAAGTCCCGCCTTATCAGTATTACATGGAATATTAATGGTTTAAACTCCCCAATCAAAAGATAAAGGTTGGAAGAATGGAAAGAAACAAACACAATCCAACTATATATTGTCTACAAGAGACTCACTTTAGACCCATAGAATCAATCAGGGTTCTCTAGGAAACAGAACCAACAGGAGATACTAAGTAGTATGAGATTTTATAAAAATGTCTCCCACAAGTGTGGGGATACCCGAGTCCTAATTCCACAGGGCAAACTGCAAGCTGGCACTGCAATGAAGGTCTTCAATGAATTCCCCAGGAGAAAGGCTGGCTTGCTGAAATAGAGACGAAAGTTCTCCCCTCTGACCACTGAAGCTATCACCTCCCCCTTAAAAAACTCCAACTGGTAAGATTAAATCTCTCTCCTTGTGGGAGGCACTCCCCTTAGCTGACTGCAGATGTAGTCAACCATAGATGCACTCAACATACTGATGATTTAAGTCCACAAAGCGTCCTCACAAGAACAGTTAGGCCAGCACTTTCTTTACCAAACAACTGAGCACAATCGCTTGGCCAAGTTGACACAGGAACCTAACCACTGGCACAAATAGGTTGAAAGTGAAAGTGTGGGAAACGATATTCTATACAAATAGTAATAAAAAGAGAGCTGGAGTAGCTATGATAGCATCAGACAAAATAGACTTTAGGTGAAAAACTGTGACAAGGGATAAAGAAGGACAATCCACCAAGAAGAAATAACAATTATAAACACATATGCTGGTAACCATAATGTGCCAAAATACATGAGGCAAGTATTGACAAACTGAAGGGAGAAACAGATGTCTCTACAATAATAGTTGGAGACTTTAATACACAACTTTCATCAATGGATAGAGCATCTAGACAGAAGATCAACAAGGAAATGGAAAACTTGAACAATATGATGAATGAACTAGACCTAACAGACATATACAGAACCCTGCATCTCAAAACAGCAGAATACACATTCTCTACAAGAGCACATGGATCGCTGTCTAGGAGAGACCACATGTTAAGTTGCAAAACATGTCTCAATAAATTTTATAATATTGCAATCATACGAAGTGTCTTCTTTGACCAAAATGTTATGAAGCTAGAAATTAATGACAGAGAGAGAACTGGAAAATCCACATATATATTGAAGTTAAACAACACACTCTTAATACTCTTACAGAGAGAAATGCAAGGGTATGTCTACTACAAGGCTTGGCTTTTAAGCCAGCCCAGTCAAACCACCTTGTAGGGAGCCCACACTCCATAAAAATGGACACTGCAATGGTTATTGTCATAAAATGTCTCCACATCTGTGTATTTCCTCAGCTTGGCATTTTTCCCCAACCTTTATGGTCATTTTCTCCCATTCCCAATTACCTAGGTTAGGGTTGTTTATCCTCTTTTCCACACAGCCTACCTTTGACCTCTGACTTTTCCACACTGGGCCATTCAGGGAAATGACTTGATTTACTTCATCCCTGGCCTCCAGGATGCTTCCACCTGTATCAGCTGACCTAGTTGGTGTCCCTGTCAATTTGTCCTAGCTGATGCCTCTCTGAGAGACATCCTTTTGTTCCATTTTCTGCCAGACAACCAGATATCAAATTCCATCTGACTAATTTACATTGTGGCAAGTGGTTGTTAGAAATGAATCTGAAATGGAAATTAAGAACATCAGCTCTCTGGTGGCGAGAGGACCAAGATCTCAACTCACCAAACCCATGACCAGCTACCCACTAAAGCCCTTACTAATCTCGCCCCCATCTCCCTCACCCAGAGAAAGGCGGACTAGTAAATGCAGGCAAGTGCCCACTCCTTCTTACTAAAAAAAATTCAGTTTCTAGTTCTAGCTCCTTTGTATTTCACACATCTGCTAATCTGGACTAAAACAAATGTGACTGAAAAAACGTATCTTTTATCCAGACTATTAGTGGCTGGACTAAGTGTTCACTTCAGTATCATCCTGTTTTCTATTTGGTTTTCCAAATTGAGAAGAAGTCTTTGAATGGAGAACCCAGGCCTCTCTAACCGCACAAGATCAAAAGAATTAAACAGTACTGAAGGGGAAAAGACCAAGAAAGAATCCTCCCCAATCCTTGAACCTTAGTTCAGTTTATAATCTCTTTATCTCCTCCATTTCTTCCATTTTACTCTTAAACCATATCAGGCACCTCCTCTTCCTTGGAGGTGAAGTGAGGTTGAGCAGGAACTGGGAGGTATCCTCTCTTAAGGTTATAAAGTACGGCCACCAATAACCCTGCAGATATAGGATGAAAAACAGAGCTGGTTAGTGACATTCTCACATGCTGCTGGCTGCAGGGCGAATTGGTGAAACCAACTGGCCAGAAGATAATCTAATATTTATCAGCCATCTTAAACCTGAACATTCTCTCCTTTAGGAAGTGATTTTAAAGAAATAAAGAAAAGGATTTGTGCAAAAAGGTCTTAATCTCAGCATCCTTTATACCAGTGGGAAAACTCAGAGATTTATTAGATAAATTATATAATACCTTCACAACAGGATTCTGTCATTAAAATTGCTGTTCCTGAAGAATTTTTAATGATGGAGAAATGATTAAGCTCGATGAAAAGGATAGATATGATACCAGGGAACTCTAATAAACACTTCTGCCAAAACATGAAATATGAAAAAACATTGCCCAAAAATGCTAATTGAATTTTAAGTCAGTTTTTTTCTTTCTTCTTTATATTTTCTGTATTTCAAAAAGAACCACATGGATTTCTCAAGCAACAACCACTAGAGATCAAAAGAAGGAGAAATATAAAGCTTAGGGATTGATTAGACCAAATGAAGACAAACCTTCAATTCCAGGTGTATCTGGGAAATTCTCAGTTGCAAATAACAGAAGCTGATCCTGACATACTCAAACCAAAAAAAAGGGGATTTATTGGAAAGATATCTGAGGCTTATAGAATCAGTGAGAACCCAAAGCGAAGGCTGGAGAAGGGCTAGCAGGCCACCCCCAATGTTTTTGGGGTCACTGCAAGAGTACAAAAAGAAGACCATATATTATGCATTTAAATATTTATGAGTTATAAATCAAACTAAAAAAATTGTTACATATGTTTTATCCTTTGTTCTTAACAACTGTTTTTATAACAACAACAACAAAAATATGTGCAAACAAATGATTCTCTCCAAATATCTGTGGCTAGCACACACATTTACTCTTGAGGGATGGAGACACAGCTGAGACTGGGTAGGAGTGAGGAGAAGGAACAAAGAATTTCTTCCTGGCTTGCTGGCTCTCTCCCTCCATTTCCCATTCGAATAGCTAAGGAAATCAGCAAGATAAATTTCTTTCTTTGAGATGTCCTGGGGGCTCTTTAATCTCCCATCAATGCTCACTGATGGCTTTCTATTTTCCAATCCCTCAGTTTTATATCAACTGATTCAAAATGTGTGTATGAATACATGCAGGGAGAGGGATGGAGGAAGAACTCCTTATTTCATGCTCAACATGTGACTTGAAAGGCCTAGCTTCTGGTAAGTGCTTCTGAAAATCACAACAGGCAGTCATTGGGATTTGGGATTACAAAGTATCTCCCACATGATCCGTTATTTCAAAACTCTAACTCAAGTGTGTAAATGCCTGCACTTCTAGGCTCACTGTTTCATGGCCTCGCTCTATATTTTCTCCTTTGAAGGCTGAAGCAATGATGATTGCTTTATTAATTTTCTTTTTCTTCTCATTCTCTCTTTGCTTTTTCCCCAAATCATGTGTCTCCCTCCTTCCAACTTCCCTCTTCAAATTTGCCCCCTTCTCAGGCTTTGCAATTTCTCTCAATGGGGGCATTTATCATTCATCTCATTTAGAATCAATACCTGATTGGCACCAACTCCTCTTTTCTCCTCACATCTGGCAGCCATCAGTCACAATATCTGCCAGTCCTGTCAATGTTCCTGGGTGACATCTCCTGCATGCTGGCTTTTCATGCACCTCCATTGTCACCATCCAACTTCCATCCTTGCTACCTTATCTCTGTGTAATGTTCAGAGATTAATAGTCTCCCTTATGATTTCCTCCTCTTCACCTAGTCCTATATATTGCTATAAAATTAATATGCTGCTACTGAACCATATCATAAAACTCTCCAAGGGATTTTTCCAGGCAGAAGTATAAATTCCAAAACCCTCACTTGGCATTCAAAGTTCAAACACCATCAGATACCTACTTTCTTTCCAACTCACCTCTTACTTCTTTCATACTTGTACACTCACCAAGGGTTCCTGAACAAGTCAAAGGCATGTTTACCTGGTCATTTTTGCTTCTGCTATTTCTTCTCCCTGGAATTCCCTCCCTTCTCTACTCTGGAACAACCCTGGTTCATCCTTAAAATCTGTCTCAAACCTGACCTCTGCCCTGGAACTTTTTCTGAATACCCAATTTATATTTTCCTCTCCTCTACTAACCTTCAGAAATGTGCTCTCTGTACCATTCTCTCATTTTAATTTAATTGTAGCTGTAATGTAATTTCTCTATTGATAGGGAAATTTTGTTTCCAGCTAAGTTGTGTATTCCTTGAGTATATAATTTTTCTCTTGTTTCTTTGACTTGAAACTCTAACAACAATAACAATGAATAAACCTGATAATAACAACATTAAATGGATGCTTACCATGTGCCTGGCACCCAGCTGAGTTTTGCATGTATGATTTCATTTAACTCCTCCCAACCACTGAATGAGGGAGAAAGTGTTATTGTTTCCACTTTGCAGATAAGGAAGCAGAAGCTTAGAGAAGGAAAGTAACTTGTATGTGTTCACAAAACTAGAACGCTGTAAAGACCTTGGTCTTTTCTCACAGCAGAGGCTGAATTCAGAAACCTGTTCCCTACTGAATTCATTCTTCACTCGGTGCACTGTGGGTTTTTTCGTGCTACCCAAATACGAAATACTATCCTTGTAATTATTCATTGATATTGTAACTACAAAGTAAAGCAATAGCAGCTCAAAGTAACTACCCTAATTGGGCTACTTCCTATGGGGCACAAAATATTCTCGGGTAGCCCAAATGTAGACAGACATTATAAAGGACCAGTTAGATTAAAAATAGCTGCAAATTCTTTCTACTCTTTATTGAGAGGTTGAATCTAGTTCTCCTCCACTTGAATCTGAACTGGACTTTCTGAATTGTTTGACTAATTGAGTGTGGCAGAATGCAGATACTTCCTCTTTCTTGGAACTGACACTTCCTCTTTCTTGGAACACTTTCCCCAGGAATTTTAAGCCACTTTGAAAGAAGTCCTACTAATCTGAGGTGGTCATGACATAGAAGCCAAACGTCAATACCCAGGTTAACTGTCTCCGCTGAGCCCAGCTTTCCAGCCAACCCCATGGAGGCACCATACAGCTGTGTGAGGCTATCACATCATGTGCCCTCCAGAATAGCCCATCTGCCAAAATACCACTGAAAAACTCCAATCAATAACTCAGGGAGCAAGAAAATTGGCCAACCAACACCTGTCCTAATTCCTGACCCACAGAATTATGAGATATATAAAAAAAAATGTTTTAAGGCACCAAATTTTGGGGTAATCTGCTACACACTAGCAGACTACAACCAGGAACTGCCAACTAGATACTTCTCTCTGCATCTTGCTCCTACATGGCCTCCCATCCCCTTTCCTCACTAAGTGATTGTGCCATTCTTCTCCCTTCTGCAGACTGACTTCCTCTGCTGTCTTGTGCATAGAGCAGAAATCGGTCATAGCGCAGTTCCCTAGGCTATTCAAGAAACGATGGCAGTCAAATAGTATCTCTTGTTTCGATTGAAAATTTCTCTTGGGAAGAATCTGTATTAGGCCCAGTTTCAGTGAGTTTTCAACTCCTGCATCAAAAAGCTGTAGCCAGAGGCGGATCATATAATATAAATATGGCTTCCAGTGTCCACAACTTTGTGCGGGTGTGGGGATGGAAGTGGGGTTGAAGCAGTTCTCAGAGAGGTACTTAGTAATGCTTTGCTTTGGGCCTGGCCTCCTTGCTTCCTGATCCTCAGATGACTCTGCACTCTGCTTCCAGCCTGTGGAGTGTATCAGCCTCACATACTCATTAGTACATTATTGATCTTGTGCGTGGCCTCCATTACTCAGTGTCCTCCACAAGTTCCTTTGAGAAGCATGGGAAATTGGCACCCCAGGCATGTCAGCTTCTTTCCTCTCTTGAATTCAGCTAAACATTCTCCTCAGGAGCAATAACTGGGAATCTTGGTCCAGAAGAAGAGTAGCAAAGTGGATAGAAGGAGTCTAATGTATACATACATGTTGATTAATGCAGCCTGTTCCAGAATTTAGTCATTCATGACCACTTTTTGGATTTGGGGCCATTTCCATATACTATTGATAATAATAATTTCTTTATATTTTTCTTTAAATCAAGTACTCTATATAAAACATATCCGCATTTATTTAAAACATAATTATGACTACCACAAACAGAAAACCAGTATTAACTGCCATAAATAAAAGACAACTGTAAAAATTAAGTACAGTGAAAACAAATAGACATTATTTATTGCTGTGCACTATTGCCTGCAGAAAGCTCTGAAGCTGAGGTTTATTCCCTTATTAAATAAGATTAGCTAATACTATGGAGGTGTTAAAATGCACTATCAACAAAGTGAGACGTTCGCATTATGTAATTGGAAGGAAGAGAAGAGAATATTTGTGACACCTTGTCATTTAACGCCATACCTTCATGTATCTATATATAGTTTTATATGCACTGACATGCACACTGTACATTTTAGGGAACATTGGAGTAGAGTTCCAGAGGGCTACTTCTTGGGTTACACTGGGTTTAAATTCCTTTTCTGTTCATTTACTGGTCCATGTGACTTTGGGAAAATTACCTCTTCTTTCCAAAATTTGGTGTCCTAAATGGGAAAATTAATAGAAAAACAGAACCTATCTGATAGGGTTTTCATTAACATTAAATGAGATAACCCATGTTTGGTGATTTATAGCTGTATGTACATCAGAAAAACATGTTTTTAAATTTAATCCATTCCTGTGGGTGTGGATGCATTATAAGTAGCAGCTTTTGATGAGGCTACTGAAGGTGAGCTGTGACCCACCGCATTCAGAATCAGTCTTAACCCTATTATTGATGACCTTTATAAATGGAATGAATACAGAGAGAAGGAGAAAGCTATGGAGGCAATAAGCTGAAGTCATCAAAACCCAGAAGAGAAGGGAGAGACCAGCAGATGCTTCCATGTGCCTTGCTATGTGGCAGAGGAGTCAAGGATAAGTAGTAGTTCTTCAGGAAGAAAGCAATGCTTATGATGCTTTGATGTGAACTTTTTCTCAGCCACAAAACTTTAAGCTAATAAATTCTCACTGCTTACGTCAATCCATTTCATGGTATTTTGCTTTAAGCAGTCTAGGAAACTAAAAACGCCTTGGAAACCACTTAGAATAGTTTACCTTGTTACCTTGGAATGTAACAGTTCTTGATTTAATTGATACTACTTTTAATGTGCATTATCTACATAATAGGCTATACTATTATCTTCTGGGATGAGAAACGGGAAAAGAAACTACTCTCATTCATTATCATTTTTAGACATTTTTACCTTTATATAAATACCAGTGTTATTATACACCAATGGTTTCCATTTTGGTTGTGAAACAGAAAGATCTGAGAAGCTGCGAGGAAAAAAATACAGATTCTCCAGCTTCTCCTAGACCCATGAGTTAAAAAATTCCTTGGATGAAGCCCAAGTATGCACAATTTAAAAATGCTCTTCTGGTGTTTTCTCTATCACTCATGGTTGAGAACTTCTGTTTTAGACTACTGTCTTGCTGTTCTACAGTAACAAGAGGGATAATTAGCACCACTAATATCAGCATTTTTTGAGCACTTATAAGAATGCTCTCATTTCACCCAATGATAAGGACAATCTTTTTCTCTTATCCTCACTTTTTGTTTAATTAGAGAAGATGTGAGTTTACTAAACAATCAAGCATAAAATACAGGATCCCCATGCACCATTCCACCACTACCACCCTGCATTGGTGTGGAACATTTGTTCCTATTGATGATAGCACTTTTAAAAATAATTGTACTACTTTGTAGCTGTAGTTACCTTTGTTACAACTGATGAAAGATTATTAAAATATTTCTATATATTGTCCATTATTAACATTAGGTATATATTTTCCCCTGTATATCTCCATTATTACCACTTGTATTAATATCACAAATTTGTTATAACCCAAGAAAGAACATAAGAATACTTATATATTAACTATAGTCATAATGTACCATAGGGTTCATCATGCTGTACAATCCTGTCTTATCTTTTAACTTTTATTTTAGTAATATATACATCCTAGAGTTTCCTCTTTTAACCATATTCTCCTATATAGTTCAAGGCTGTTGATCACTCTCATGATAATGTGCTACCATCACCACTATATGTTTCTAAACCTTTACCATTAGCCTAAATAGAAATTCTGTTCAAGTTAATCTTCAACACCTCTTTTTCTAACCCAATCTGTCCCCTGGTAATCTGTATTCTAAACTCTAACTCTGTGAGCTTGCTTCATAACATGACATCATAGAATATGTGTCCTTTAGGGTCGGGCTTATTTCACTTAAATAATGTCCTCAAGTTAATCCATGTTGTCGCATGCATCAGGAATTCATTACATCATATGTATATATTGCACTTTGTTTATCCATTCATTAGTTGATGGACATGGGTTGATTCCATCTCTTGGCTATTGTGAATAATGCCACTATGAACATGGGTATGAATAACTGTTCAAGTCCCTGTTTTTAGTTCTTCTAAGTATATGCATGGTGGATGGCAGGATCATATGGTATTTTATACTTAGCTTCCTGAGGAACCGCCAAACTGTCTTCCACAGTGGATGCACTATTTCATATTCCCACCATCAATGAATGAGTGTTCCTATTTCTCTACATCTTCTTCAACACTTGCAGTTTTCTGATGTTTTCATTTTTTGTGGGTATTCTAGTAGATATGAAATGATATTTCACTGTGGTTTCCTTTTGCATTTCCCTAATAGCTAGGGATGTTGTGCATCTTTTCATGTACTTTTTAGCCAGTTGTATTTTCTCTTTGGAGAATAGCCTATTGAAGACTTTTGTCTATTTTTTAATTAGGTTGTGTGTCTTTTTATTGTTGAGTTGTAAGATTTCTTTATATATTCTAGATATTAAACCCTTATCACATATGTGGTTTCCAATTATTTTCCCCCATTGAGCAGGTCATCTTTTTTACTTTTGTCACAAAATCATTTCATGCACAAAGTTTAATTTTAAGGAGGTTCCGATTATTAATTTTTTCTTTTATTGCTTATGCTTTGCATGTAAAGTCTAAGAAATTATTGTCTATCACAACATCTTAAAATGCATCCCTACAATTTTTTCTAGTTTTATGGTCCTGATTCTTCTAGTTAGGTCTTTGATCCACTTTAAGTTAGTTTTGTGTAGGGTTTGAGATAGGAGTATTCTTTTGCATATGGATATCCTGTTCTTCCAGCATGATTTGTGGAAGTAAACATTTTGGCCATAGATGTGACAGTCTATTTCCAGACTCTCAATTCTATTTCACCAGTCAATTTATCTATCTTTAGGCCAGTAACATGCTGTTTTGACCACTATACCTTTGTTATATGCTTTAAAATCAGGAAATGTGAGAGCCCAACTTCATTCTTCTTTTTCAAGATGTTTTTGGCTATTTGTGATCCCTTACCCCTCTAAATAAATTTGATAATTGGCTTTTTTTCCAAAGTAGGCTGTTGGAATTTTGATTGGGATAGTATATACCAGAAATGGAACAGCTTTTATAACGGGAATTTATAAAAATGTCCAATTCATAAAAATGTACAAACTAAGGCATCCAGAGAAAGATACCTTGACTCAAGAAAGGCCAATGTCTGTCACATGGAAAGGCACATGGCTGGTGTCTGTATTCTCTCCCAGCTTTTCATTTCAAATGGCTATCAGCCCCTGTGAATCTTTTGTTTTTTTTTTTTTTGAATCGAAAAAAAAATTTTCGAGGAATCCAACCCGGGTCTCTGGCATGGCAGGTGAGAATTCTGCCTGCTAAATCACCATTGTACCACCCTCCCTGTGGATTGTTTTGGCTTCTGGTTTCAAGCAGCTCCCTCTAGGATGTCTTCTTTCTACATCTCCAAAGGTCTGAGTGGTGAGTGGTGTGTTGGCTCTGGCTCTCACCAAAATGTTTCCTCTTTTAAAGGACTCCAGTAAATTAATCAAGACCCACTTTGAATGGGTGGAGGCACATCTCCATCTAATCAAAAGGCCACACCCACAATTGGGTGTGTCACATCTCCATGGAAACATTCTAAAGTTTCCACCCCAAAATATTAAATCAGGATTAAAAAAAACATGGCTGCCCCCACAAGTTAGGATCAGGAAAAAGGACATGGCTTTTCTGGAGGTACATAACAGCTTAAAACTGACACAGTATTGAATGTGTAAATCAATTTGCATCGAACTGATATCTTAATAATTTTAGTCATTGATTTCATGAATACTTATCTAGGTGACCTTTGATTTCTTTTAGCAATGTTTTGTAGTTTTCTGTGTAGAAGTACTTTACATCCTTGGTTAAATTTATTCCTATTTATTTTATTATTTTAGCAGCTATTGTAAATGGAATTTTTTTTACAATCTAGTTTCCTCCCCAGATTGCTCATTACTAACTTATAAAAACACTGCTAATTTTTGTACTTTGATCTTGTATCCCACCACTTTGCGGAATTCGTTTATTAACTCTAGGAATTTTGTTGTAGATTTCTCAGGACTTTTTATGTATAGGATTATGTTATCTGCAAATAGCGAAAGTTTTACTTTTACTTTCTCCTTTTCCAGTTTGAATGCCTTTTACTTCTTTTTCTTTCCACTGTTCTGGCTAGAATTTCCAGTACAATGTTGAGTAAGAGTGGTGACTATAAACATCCTTATCTTTTTCCATATCTTAAGGGGAAGTTTTCAGTTTTTCACCACTGAGTACAATGTCAGATGTGGGTTTTTCATATATGCCTTTTATCATGTTGAAGAAGTTTCCTTCAATCCCTATTTTTTGAAATGTTTTTACCAAGAATGAATGCTGGATTTTGTTAAATGCCTTTTTTGCATCAATTGAGATGTTGATGTGTTTTTTTTCCTTTTGGTAATGTGGTGTATTACATTTATTGATTTTCTTATGTTGAGCCACCCTTGCATACCTGGGATAAAACCCACTTGATCCTGTTGGATAATTCTTTTAATGTGTTGTTGGATTTGATTGGCAAATATTTTGTTGAGGATTTTTGCATCTATATTCATTACAGAAATTGGTCTATAAATTTCTTTTCTTGTAGTATCTTTATCTGGCTTTGGTATTAGGGTAATGTTGGCCTCATAGAATGAATTAGGTAGTGTTCCTATGCTTCAATTTTTTAGAAGAGTTTGGGCATGAATGGTATTAATTCTTCTTGGAATGTTTGGTAGAATTCACCTCTGAGGCCATCTGGTCTTGGGTTTTCTTTTGGGGGAGGTATTTAATGACTGATTCCTTCTCTCTACTCGTAATTGCTCTGTTGGGTCTTCTGTTTCTTCTAGAGTCAATATAGGTTGTTTGAGTGTTTCTAGGAATTTGTCCATTTCATCTAAGTTGTCCAATTTTTTTGCATGTACAGTTGTTTATGGTATCTTCTTATGACGTTTTTTATTTCTTTGTGGTCAGCAGTAGTTGTCCTCCCTTTCATTTCTGATTTTATTTATTTGCATCTTCTCTCTTTTTTTCTTTGTCAGTAAAGCTAAAAGTTTGTCAATATTACCAGTCTTCTCAAAGAAACTACTTTTGGCTTTGTTAATTCTCTCTATATTTTCAAATTCTCAATTTCATTAATTTCTGCTTTAATTTTTATTATTTCTTTCCTTCTGCGTTAGTTTACTGTTCTTTTTCTAATTCTTCCTGATGTGCAGTTAGGTCCTTGATTTTAGCTTTTTCTTTTTTAATGTAGGCATTTATGGCTATAGATTTCCCTATCAGCACTGACTTCACTGCATCCCATAAGATTTTATATGTTGTGTCCTCATTTTCATCAATCATATTTACTGATTTCTTATGCAATTTATTTTTGACCCATTGATTGTTCAAGAGTGTGTTGTTTAACTTCCACATATTTGTAAATTTTTCAATTATCTGCCTCTTATTGATTGCCAGCTTCATTCCATTAAGGTCAGAGACAGTGCTTTGATAGAAAGAAGTGGAAAAGATTACAAGCAAGCAAAAATCTTATCCCTATTTCAAAAATGAGAAAACAGATGTAGTGAGATTTTAGAGCTTGCTAGTTGAGGCTAAAGTCAAATTGGAACTCAAGACTCTAGATTTCATTACTCTTCAGGGAGACCCACAAAGAACAGGGAACTTCAGAGATCTATGCTGTCTACTTGTGAGTTATTTCCATGATGATAGAGATAAAGCTGGGATTTTATAGTTCTTGGGAACATCCCTAATGCTTCAGCAAATAAGTAAATGAGGTTGGAAGCACTCTGGACTGAACAAATGGTTTCTTCCCATCTCTGCCAGCATTACCTGCTCCCTTGGGCCAGAGGCTGAGCCAATGGTATTATTGGATCCCTACTCCAGTTCAGCAAAAGAAGTTTGTTTTGTAAAGGCTTTATATTTGGGGCTACAAGTAAGATTTAATTTAGAAATACTTTGTACTGCTAGTAAAATATTTGTGACATGAATTAACTAGTGTCTAAGCAAAGAGAAAACATACATGTTCACTGCTGATCTTATGCTATTTGCCAAATAGTGAACTATTTTCTCAAGTGCCGTATAGGCTTAGAAGTATCATCAGTAATCCATCTTCAGTCTCTTTCAGAATTGATTCCACTGCAGACAACTCCTCAAAGTTCTCCAGCGGCTGTTCTGTTTAGCAGTGTGGTTCATATCATTGCATGTGACCTTGTGACTTTGCATAAATCTTAATTAAAGATCCTAATCACATGAATAATCTTTCTAGTGTGGCAAACATGTTTTCTATATGCAAAAATTTTGGAAGGGCTCTTATTCCTCACATTTCCAGAGGGGTAGAGATCTCCTATTTTCTCCACCAAAGGGCACCAATCCTCTAAATGAGGATTGCTTTCAGCATATTCTCTTTTATCTTTCTTCTCCACAGTGTGGAGAATGGTTTGTCTGGTTGGAAGGAAAAGGTAAAAACCCTTAATCGGCATGTTCTTTTGTGAGTATGTTTGTTTCTTTCTCACTGTGTGCCCCTTGCCCACTGCACATGCTTTCTCTCTACTTTTCTTATAGTAAATGCATTGGGGAAGGCAATGTCCCTGGGCATTAGACTGGCAGAGCTCTGGCTCCTCCATCTTGATTGGGTGAAAAAGTTTAGTTCACCAGACAATGGCTGGAAAACCCATTTTAACCTTGAACTGAAGCCCCATGCTTCAACCCAATTTATTTTTGTGAGGCATGTGGAAAAACAGATATTTGGAAACTTATCTCTGCTTGTGTCTATTTCTCAGTTGGTTCAGAACTTAAATGGTACAGAGGTGGGATTATCACATTCAAAACTTCAATATGATGCCAAACATATTGGGAGATAGCCCAAGTAATCAAAATAATCTGTGCCCACCAGAAACTTAATGTGGCTGGGTAGATACTACAAAATAGCATATGATAAATTTTAGCTGAATGATGTTGTAAATTGAGTCAAAGGTAATAATTCATAGACATAAATGTTAGAGCTTGAAGGAATCCCCAAAATAACCTGATGTGATCCCTTCATTTAACTAAGAAAGCAATTGAAGCCTAGAGATGTTAACTATCTTGTATAAATTCACCCAGGCAGATTGAGAACAATGGATGCGCCAAAATTCCAGATCCTTGCTCTCACTCTCTCACCACTTTGTCTTCATACCCAGGTTTGGGTGTGATGGTTTTCAATAATGGTTGATAATGAAATAATAGGTACCAATGAACACCAGGCAATTGAATTATGGACTCAAAGGTAAGCATTACCCATACTTCATTTTACTTGGTCCACAAATACTATGAGATAGATATTGTACACCTGATTTTCAGATGAAGTTATTAACACTCAAAGATTCTAGCTTCCTTGCCTAATATTGTAGCTTTTTTAGGGCCACAGTCAGGATTTGAAACAAGATCTGGCTGACTCCAAAGTCATATTTCAACTACTTAACTGTATTTATTTTCTCTTTTCTGCTCATCTCACCATTAATTCCTCCCCTTTCCTAAGTCTCTGAAACATTCAAGAACATGGTCAGCACTGAACATCCCAAAGTCTCTCCGAGTGACTTTGAGGAGGTTGGAGAAATCTTGAAAGGCTATAGAATTTTAAAAAGACTGGAATTTGCTGACATCTATATAATGCCTGGATCCATTTCAATAAGGTAATGTGCATGTAATCCTTCACAAAAGAAGAGAGGGAAAGGGCTTTTGGTTATGACTGAGTATGAAGGTCAACAAATCCTCCCCGCAAAAGCAACTGTTTAGCTGGACCAAAATGATGAAGACAACCATTTCAGTGCTTAGAAAATTGACTAAATGCTTACAATACTTTAGAAGCACTTGTGCTTGAAATACTGCTGAACTGTGAGCAGGAAAAGTGGGTGCCTGTTGTCATCTTGTCTGGGGAATTCCCATTCTTTCCTATAGCTCCATCAATGTGGAATTCTGCCAGGGTGAGATAGGTCATGAATACCAGTAGCTTGCTGTCACAATTGAAGGGGACTCATTAGATGTGGAGAGGTGGCAAAGCTCAGTGACATTTTTTTTTGCAGAAATGATGCATGGCAGATGATGCATATTCAATAGAGCTAGAGTTGCTGCTATAATTGTGGTAAGCATATGCCTGGCTGAGACAGCATGCATGTGCAGCAGAGACTGGAAAAGTCCTAGAAAGCTGGGGAAGATTTCAAAATGACCTGAACTTGTAATGCACTCACCTGTCTACAGAGAGCTATGGAAAGAGAACAGCTAATGGTGTTTTAACACAGATTCTGTCCAATTATTGACTGACCACTATGTCACACTGATTTAAGGATGTTCCCTAAGAAACCAGACTTGAAAATAAAAACAAAACTTATTTTAAAGAAAAAAGAATTTATTTGAAGGAAAGAAAAACCCAGTGTGGAAACACTGTGGGAGACAGATTTCATGAATTTAGTCCAGACAAGCTACTAAACAAAGAAAAACAGCAGCAACAGCAAAAATAATGGCGACATTTGCTGTTGTTGGTGGTAGTGGTGATGGGGTAATCAGAATCCAGACTTGCTTTAGAACATTATCTAAAATGTCCAGTTTTCAACAAAAAGTTAAGGCATGTAAAAAAAGAAGAAAGAAAAAAAAATGAACAGGCTACGGTGGCTCAGTGACAGAGTTCTCTCCTGCCATGCTGAGGACCCAGGTTCGATTCCTGGTGCCTGCCCATGAAAAAAAGAGAAGAAAGTGTGAATCTTACCCAAGAAAAAAAGCAGTTCAATACAGCCAATAGAAATTCTCTCTAAGCATTCCCAGATAATAGATTTAGCGAAGACTTCAAAGCAAGCTATTATAAATATGTTCAAAGAATACAAGAAAACATGCTTAAAGAATTATATGAAAGTATGTCAACAGTGCATAAGAATAAAGATTTTCAATCAGGAAATAGAAATTATTAAAAAGGATCAAATGGAAATTCTAGATTTTAAAAGTACAGTAACTGAAGTGAAAAATTCACTGGTAGTTTCAATAGAATATTTTTCCTGACTTAAGAATCAGTGAACTTGAAGATTGATCAATCCAAATTATTCAATCTAAAGAAAAGAATAAAAGAAATGGAAGGAAAATGAACAGATCCTTAGAGACCTTTGGGACAATATAAAGAGCACTAACATACATGTAATGAGAGTCCCAGAAGGAAATGGGAGAGAGAAAGAAGCAGAAAAATACCTGAAAAGGTAATGAGGAAATTCCCCAAATTTGATATCTAAGATGCTCAATGATAAGTACAGAGAGATTTACACCTACAAACACCATAGCCAAACTAATGAAAGGCAATGACAAACAGAAAAGAGGGCATAGCTACCTGAGATCTCACAGTCTTTGGAGAAAAACTAGGCATAAAAACAACGTCCCTCATCTCTGTATAATTAGATCACTTAGCCACAATGACATGAATCTGGATGCAACCAACAACTCTGCCTTGCCCAGACCTATTGTGATCACCGAAATCAATTCAGTTTGCAATTTGTAAACAGTGTCTCATCTGTTTCTGTGGAACAGAGTAAAAATGACTTGTACACAAAGTTTAATGATCAAATCTATACAACTTGGCCATACTGAAAGCATCTATACTAGCTGGGGCCTGGTGTAATATGTCTAGAATGAACCTTTAACTAAGAAGAGGGGTCAGTTGCCTCTCAAGAACATTAGATTCCTCAGAGAAGGTGATGAGGTTTCCACACCTCTTCTGAAAATGATAACAGGAACGTTCAGCTGCTGCAGAGGCCACATATAAATCTATTTTTATATGTGAAAAATAAAAATATTTTTCTATTAGGAAAATAGATTTATAGCTAGCAAGAACTTATCAAGGACTTGGAGGATGAAGCCTACTTTCTGTCCCCTCAAATCCCACAGTTGCTCTCTCTCTGTCTCTAGAGCATCTCCCAAGCACGGCTGACTTCTTCATGCAGGAATTCTTAAAAGTGCTTGTTTTTGTTTCCTGGATGCTAAAATAAATACAAAGCAATGGGCTTAAACAGTGGGGAGTTATTGGCTAGTGATTTTGAGGCTAGGAGAAGTCCAAAATCAAGGCATCATCAAGACAATGTTTTCTTCTAGAAGACTGGCATTCTGGGACTGGCTACTGGCAATCTTGGTTCTTGGCCTTTCTGTCAATGGCAGTGGACATAGCAGCCTCCCCTGGCTTCTCTGGGTTCTGTTGGCTTCTGGATACTTCCTATGCTCTTTCTGCAAGTTTCTAAATTTTCTTCTGCTTAAAAAAGACTCCAGAAATAGGATTAAGACCCATCTTTATTAAATTGTCTCATATCTTCACTGGAGTAACCTCATCAAAAGGTGCGATTTACAATGGGTTATCACTCATAAGAATGGATTAAGATTAAGACCATATCTTTTGGGGTTACTTAACTCTAAGCCATTACAGTGCATTTCAGGACTGAATGATCTGACCAAAGTGTGGGGGCACTCAGGAATAATAAAATTCCAAATTCAATGCCATCCATTATTTGTTCTATCCTCCTAATTTCTTGGGACAACAAATCTTTTTAATGGTGACTTTGCAGCCCAGATGACAATCTTTTGGAAAATACAAAGCCTCACATCAAGCTTGTATGCCAATATCTCATCAACATTGGGGCTTGCTGTGCCGGAAATAGGTCATACATTGGGCAGATGGAGACAATTGAAGAATTTCCTACTCTAATCTTCTTACTCCCTTTATCCTCAAAGGGTATTACATTATCAGAGTTCAAAGAAGGCCTCTGGCTGTTGGCAAAACTCTGAAAGGTAGATAGAAAGAAAAAGAAAAAAAAAGAAAACTAGCCAGAAACCAAATTCTTAGATCACAGGAGAAATGTAAAGCATCTAATTTCTAGCAATGACATTGCAATGTCCTTACTAGATTTATGAGTTACTTAGGGGGAAGGATCTGGTCTTATTTATCTTTTATCTTCTGACACTAGTACATAATAGGTATTTAACAATGTAACTATATATAATATCTATTTTAGGAAATTATAATTGGACATAATCTTTCTTATAACCTCTGATGCAAACCAGTTAATTGGTCTCAGAATAGTATTGGTTTAAAGTTGCAGAGTTTCCTAAAATACACATTTACTTAGACTCACTGGATGCTGAAGATTCTTTCATGTTCATAGTCTTGCTAGTTTCTTTTTATGATTTTTCACTGAATGCAGATTTATTTCTATTGCACCCAGAATATTTCATAGTGCATCCACATATCCTGGCTCATTTTTTAAATGACACATTCATTAGAAGCGTATTGCTCAAATAGCAAAATTTAAATATGCACATTAACAATTCTTTTCATTATGCCAAAAAACCTGAAAATAACTTCTATAAATACATAATTCCCTTCTTCTTTCTGCATAAATCAAATTCCTTCAAATTTTCATTTATTTGCCTTTTCCTTTTCCCTTTCCCATTGTGTACTTCACCTTTCTAGCCCACCTCTCTTTTAACCCAAATGAGAAGGTGAGGGAATGGGCAGGGAGACATTATAACAAAACAAAGGACATTTTTTGCATGCAAATATTTTATTCCTTGCCAAGTTCTTAGGCAGTTACTGTGGGTCTGACCCCCAAGGCTTTACATTAGCTTTTGCTAATATAGAAATACTTTTAAATATGTATTTGAAAATATTGCAATTTTCAAATTGAAAGTATTTGCTATTTTTATTTTCTTTTAGTCTATTAAAGATATTTTTACAGATTTTACTTCTTAATCTATGATGGATGGATGGGATCAAAATCACCTGGGAGTTGGTTAGACTTACTAACATCTCAGATCCCATCTTTTATTGATATCCAAAGTGGTTTGTATGAACATTAAAGTTTGAAAAGCACTGCTCTAATCCACTGGTTCTCAAACTTGGCTGCACATTGAAATCATCTGAGGAGTTTTTAGAAATACTGATATTAGATCTCACCTCAGAATTCTTATTAAATTAGTATGGGCACTGGGATTTTAAATAAAATCCTCAGATAATTTTAGTATGCAGCAAACTTTGAGAATTACTGCTCTCACCCATGTTTTACATTTATAGATTTGCAGTGATACATCTCTGTAAATAAACTTTTCTTTCTAGTCCTATGCCTATGGTATCTTCCCAGTAAAACTGTGAGATAAGCAAGTAGGTTATTAATAGTCCTATTTTACAATGTGAAAATTAAGATGCAGGAAGGATAAATCACACGGGAGTGATACATATGATAGAATTTACTCTACAAAATTGTTCTTCTGATGCTTTTTCTATGCTGCCACTTTGCCTCTTACATAAGTAAAACGCATATCACTCTTTTCAAACTTAGGCAATACCAACAGCATGCATGGTTTTTGGAACCTTATAACAAAATCAGGTTCTATTAAAACAATTTGAGTTTGTAGAATAAATGGAATGCCAACACTTTGGCATTATTTAAGCAGTTTACTTATCCTTATTTAAGCAATTTACTTATTTAAAAATGGAGATAACTCAGTTGAAGTCCACTGGCCAAGGACTACCAGAAATTCCAGTCCAAAGAGTTAGGTTTATTCAGCTTGGTATAGCAGGGGAAAACAACTACCAGAGAAACCAAGGGAACATCTCAGTAAGGGCGGAAGAGTTTTAGGAAAGGCTCCTTATAGGATTTAGGTTTGTGTTGGATAATTTTCAAGAGGGATTAAGGAGGCAGGGCTTTGTACTCAACTGGAACATCTCAAGAAGCAAGAGCACTTCAGTGGTTGGGTGTTAATGCATATTATCTAGAGTGTGGGGTGATTGCAGGGGGTTAGAGTTGTCATTGGCAAAGTAGCAATGATCACTCCTGTCAGTCAGAAGGGAGTGTTTATTCATTTTGTGGTTGCAGAGTGGCCTTGCCTTTGTCTTGTTGCAAACATGGTCATGATATGACTACTAGGTTGAATCATGTACCCCAACAAAAGACATATTCTTAATCTTAACCTACATTCCTGTGGGTGTGAACCCAGTTGTAAATAGGACTTTTCAAAGATGTTATTAATTAATGTGTGGCCAAACTGAATCAGGGCAGGTTTTATTCTGTATTACTGGAGTCTTCACAAAGAGAGAAAATTCAGAAGCCATTAGTAGTAACCAGAAACCAGAAGAAGCTAGAAAACATATAAGCCAGAAATCTAAGAGCATCACAGGAGAAGACCAGGTGGTCAAGGAGGAAATGCAAGCCAAGGAACCCCAAGGATTGCAGCAAGCCAGTATCAGAATGCTGCAGAGTTTGGGGAGAAAGAATGGCTAATTTGGTCCTTGATATTGGACTTCTAGCTTTTAAAACCATGAGACATTAAATGCTTGTTGTTTAAGCCAGACCATTGTGTGGTATTTCTCAGGGCAATCCTGGCAAACTAAGTCAGTGGCCTTGTCTCAGCTTTATTTGTATTCTGTGAAATTTCACAGTCTAGCTGCAAAAGGCTATTTTTCACTTTATTAAAGTGTTTCTCTGACTTTGTTCAGTTCTAATAATTATTAGGGTGTGATTAAGAATTCTAAAAGGGGAGGGAAAAGAGGATAAAAATGTCTGAATCTTTCTAGCTAGTGGGGCTTGACTACAGATACAGTAGTGTTTCCCTTTGGAAATGGACTCTAAAAAATAATTAATATTATTATTGTTAGCCAAAAATCTTCATTAATAATCCAACAGTTTTTAAAATAGAGTTGATTTTGGTAGCTGGGAGGTATTTAGCAAAAGTGATTAACTTTAAATTCTGGGTTAAGTATTCATGGTAAAATCTTAAGTGTAAAAGAATAGAAATAGAGGATATGACCACCAAAAGAGTAACAGAGGAAAAAATGGAAGGAGAAAACAAACAAATACCTTAGTCAATAAAAAAAGGCAAGAAAAAAATAGAGCAAAATAAAATAAAAAGCAAAAGGTGATATAACAGAAGTCAGTTAAAAAAATATTAGCAATCACAATTAAAATGGATTATACTTACAAAGTATGAGGCAGAGACTTTCAGGCAAAATTTTCTAAAATCCTTGTCTCTGATGTATAAAAGACACACATTAGAAACATAAGATTGTGGGACAAAAGAAAGAAAAGTGGCAGAAATAAGTATATCAGACAAATATTACACAAGAGAATGCTGAGTTATTAGACAAATTAGACTTCAAGATAAGGAATATTAGTGACAAAGAAGATTACTATTAAATAAAAATAGGTCCAAGCTAGCAGAAAGACATAATTCTAAAGTTATTAGCCTCTAATAAAATATGATATGTACATATGTGATTGATCTAATTGATGAAATTACATGGAGACATTGATACATCCACTAAATCAGTGACCTTGTCTCAGCTTTATTCATATTCTGTGAAATCTTACAGTCTAGCTGCACAATTGCTATTTTTTCACTTTATTAAAGCATTCCTTTTGAACACATGTATGACAAGATTGATATAATATACAGAGAATTTCACAAATATCAAGTTTGGTATGATAGATGTACAGAGAACTCTGCATCCAATACCAGAGAATAATAATTTTTTCAAGCACATATGGAGTGCTTATGAAATTGACAAAATGATAGGCCAGAGAGCAAATA
>PVIY010003036.1:0-11939 GCA_004026745.1 Myrmecophaga tridactyla
CAGCCTCCTTCTCAAATTTTTCAATGGTTCTTTTGTCGATTCCACCACATTTGTAGATCAGATGGCTGGTTGTGGTGGACTTGCCCGAATCTACGTGTCCAATAATGACAATGTTGATATGAGTCTTTTCCTTTCCCATTTTGGCTTAAGATGTAGTGATGGCTTTCACGACACCTGTGTTCTGGCGGCAAACCCGTTGCAAAAAAGAACTAAATGATTTTTACATGAAGCCACAACTTTGTTATGAAGAACACTTCTTTCCCCCTTCAAGACAGCCCTTAGAAAGACAGTGTGCCGAGCTGATTAATGAATGCCAAGTACAGAATAATACTGTAACATTTATATTTCTTTTACTTTTACTTAGCAAATTGATTTACTTGGTCTCTGGGTAATAGTGTAGTTTTGGTGTGCTTTTTAAAAGTAGTGATAAATTCCTAGTTATAATTCTGAAAGGCTTTTTCTCCTCTTTCTCTTTTGGTGAAAGCAGAATACTTAGCTGAAAGCCCATTTTGGTTCCTTCCTGGATCTCAAAAGTGCAAATTCTGTGAACATCACTGGTCATTGTATTTACAACTTTGAATTCTGGAAGTCGATTTTAGTGGTTCTTGAACTCATTGTAGATAGAAGTAATTGGTGTTTTGAATGAGGTGGGTATGGTACATACAAACTGAAAGTAACTTGTTTATTCCAGCTGTTACTTCTTCAAATTTGTCCTCTAAGCCTGTTCTTTTCTGCCCTTAGATAAAATCCCTGGCAGGTCCCATGGCTTATTGGTTACTGTCAGATACTAAAAACCTTAGCTTTAATAATCATAATAATAAATAATAACTCTCATCCAAAGGAAGCTTTACACTTTTTTCCACTTAAGCTTGCTCCACTTGGAGTCTCCAATGTGGGTTCTTTTTGGGGTTGAGTTTGGCCTTTTCTGTTTTCCAACCTTGCTTTTCTGTTTTCCTTCCTTCCATACTAGACTGATTCTGTCTCCTCCGGGATTAGATTGGAGATGGAGGAGGAAGGCCTAGAGCACTTGCCATCTGGAGTTGGTGTTCAAGGGTGCTGTATTAGCTTACTGCTGTATCAAACTACCACAAATTTATTATCTCATAGTTCTGTAAGTAAGAAGTCCAGGTTAGCTTGACTGGTTTCTCTGCTCCAAGTTTCCCAAGGTCAAAGTCAAGGTGCTGGCAGGCTGGACTCTTACTGGGAGGCTTTGAAGAATCCTCTTCCAAGCTCGTTTGTGTGTGAGCAGAATCCAGTTCCTTGCAGTTATAGAACTGAGGTTGTAAGCTGAAGTCCTGTCATAGCTCCTAGAATCCTTTCTCTGACTCTCACTTGGGTCCCTACATCTCAGAGCCAATAAAATTCCTTCTCATGTCTGGAACCTCTCTGACTGCCCCATCTGCACTCCTACTCCTATCCTTAAAAAGTTCTCTGCTTTTAAGAGCTCATGTAATTGGATTGGGCTCACCTGGATAGTCCAAGATAATTTCCCTTTCTGATGGTCCACAGCCTTGATTACCTCTGCACAGGTCCTTCACAGGATCTAGGGATTAGGTTGTAGATACCTTTGGGAACCATTCTGTCTACTGATGTGAAATATTACTAGTGCTAATACCTTGTTTTTTTGGTTCCCCTCTCTCCAGTCTTACTTACAATTCCCTTCTCACTGGTGACATCTGCCCCTGTATTCCATGAGTCCATTCTTCTGTTGAGATCACTTTGTTCTTTCAAGTTTCTCTCTTAAGGTGACCCAGACTAGCTTCTTTCATGAGATCCACATCTTGTCCATAGGAAGCTAATGTACATTTTGCCCTTAGCACCTGTTCTCTATCTTGTTCCCTCTAGAACCTGTATTCCACAAAAAAGCAGTTTACTTTGGCTGTTTTTGCCAGTAGCTTTTAACTTTTTGTTATTGCTATTGTTGCCAGGCTGGGCTCATTGCCTGATGCACATAACAGCCAGTCTTTGATAGAGAGGTTTTCAAAGAGACAAAGAGCTTTTATTGCAAAGTGCAATGCAAGAAGAACAGGAGGCTTGCAGGCCTCTGATCTGTCCTTCCAAGTTGGAGAGCTTCTGGGAGTTTTATGGATCTTGGCAAAGGTGGGCTTATGATAATGAGTACAATAATTTAAGATGATGAGGTTAGTGATAGTCTCATTATAAAACATATACAGACAGCTTACCTACTTGGTCATAGGACATATGTAAGCAAAATGATAGCTTAATATGATGCTGTGATTTTTAGTATTACAATGAGGCATAGGTTACTGTCGGTCAAAGTTTTGTGCTACTGTGCATGCCAATCCGGCCAACTCTGGCTAGGATTGGCCCCATCTGATGTAATAAAATAGAGATTGGGATGGGTTGTCTCAGGTTTCTTCATTAATAAACATTAAGGGGGCTGCTAAGGGAATTACAAGACTTTTAAGTTACAAAATAAGTTAAGCATAGGTTACTAGATTATTATGAGGCTATTCAGTTGGTCACAAGGCAAAGCATCAAGGCCTCTGGGCTATAGTTCAGTGAGTTTTTTTTTTTTTAACCATCTTTTATTGTGAAATATATATATAAAAGTAGTAATTTTCAAAGTATATTTTAATAAGTAGTTACAGAATAGATTTCAAAGTTTAGTATGAATTACCAATCCACATTTTCAGGTTTTTCCTTCTAGCAGGTCTAAAACACTGTAAACTAAAAGAAATATCATTACAGTGATTCAACAATCATACTTATTTGTTTAAATCTTTTCTTCTCTGTTATAATTCCTCCATCTCCTTTGATCCTATCCCAATCTATGGGATCTTTTGGCTATGACCATTCTAACTTTTTCATGTTGAAAAGGGTTATTGACAATATAGGATGGGGGGAAAAATTAGGTGATATTCTTGGAGAGGCTGACCACTCTGGGTTCCAGGAACCCATCCAGCCCAGGAACCCTCTGGAGGTTACAGGTTTCAGGAAAAGTAAACTTAGTACATGAAACTTTTGTAGCCTCTCAGTTAGAGCCCTAGGTGCTCTTTAGGGTTAACAGGAATGTTAGTTGGGATATGGCAAACCATGGCATTTAGCAGTATCTAGCTGAAGCTTGCATAAGAGTAGCCTCTAGAATACCCTGTCAACTCCATTTGAACTCTCCTAGCCACTGATACCTAATCTTGCCACATTACTTCTCCCTCTTTTAGTCAGGAAGGCATTGTCGATCTTGTGCTAGGGCCGGGCCCAACCCTGGGAGTCATGTCCTCCTTTGTCAAGGATACTTTCACTCCTGAGAATCATGTCTCATGTAGTGGGAAAGGTAATAATTTTCCTTGCAGGGTTGGGCTGAGAGGGTGGGGGAGAGGCCACATCTGAGCAACCAGAGTTTCATAGAAGCAACTCTTCTTTTTTTTTCCACCATAAAAAAATTATTATTGGGGAATAAGAAAAGGAAGAAGACAAATTTTTCTTTCCTTTTTATTTTTTCAAAACGGTCCAGTCTAACAATAATGCCAATCATTGGATTTGATGACAAAATTCACAATACAATGCTCCTGTCAAAAATGTATTCCATTCACATATAAATGGACCAAAAATTGTAACAAATCATCTGTGATAGGAAAAGCCAAAGTCAACAATCTTTGGCAGAACTTTTATTCCAATCAAATACTGGATTTTCACCTGAATAAAGTATTTAGCGGAGTATATCATCTGATTGTCCAGAAGTGGTCAGCAATACCCAAACTCCACGTATATGCTCCAGTTGACTGAATACAGTGAGGCATTCTCAACATAATGATATGGGAAAACTTCAAAGGAAAGAGCTCCACCAAGCACAGTACCCTGTGCCTGAAACCATCTTGTTAAAGCCACTGCTTCAGCTGCCCCTGGACACCTGGCTTTCCTAGAAGCAACTCTTAAGCGTAATTATAGGTGGTCTTAGATTTTTCACTACAGAAATATGTTTCATAAGGGTAAGCTTCAAAATCAAGGGCTTTGCCAATTTTCTTAGGGCCCCTAATGTTTGAGAAAGTACCAGGGGTTTCCCAGATGGGAAAATTTAATATTTCCATATTTTTTTCTCCAGTACCTCAAGGGACTTCACTAATATTTTTTAATTATCAACCCACCATAGTCTGGAATGTTTCTGGGTACTACATTAAACTATGTAGAATTATATGGTCTCATTCCCATTCTGGGCTCCATGTGCTTGGGTTGTTTAAATGAGCTATTCAGGCAGGTTGATCTAGATCATATGTTAGAAAATTTAGATTCTAGACAGAATAAACCTCTGCCTTTCATCTCATACAGTAGGTGATGCACTAGAGTACATACACTATCATCTTTTGCCCTGTATTCTGAATTACCTTAGTCCCAACCAGGTCAGCTTTGTCTTTATCTCTAATTGAAGCCTGATCTCTTTTTTGGTTACTTTAACTGTTACTATATCTAGCAATGCTGACTTCTAGAGCTCCAGAGCTCCAACTCTGAAATCTTAGGTGTCGTAGAAATACTGTAAGTTCCTGGGAAATACCAGCTTATACACATATAGAAATGTACTTAGAATTTTGGACTAAGTATGGCTGCTATAAGAACTTACGATCTAGGCTCCAATTTTCTTATAAGTATTTTATTAAAGAGACCATAGCATATTTGTTCTTTTGTTTCTGGCTTATTATTATTATTTTTACATTTTTGTTTCTTTTCTTAAAAATATTTTTCTTGAGATATTCACACATTATACAGTCCATCTAAAGTATACAATCAGTGGCTCACAATATCATCACATAGTTGTGTATTCATCACCATGATCATTATTAGAACATTTCCTCACTCCACAAAAAGAAATAAAAAGACACAAGAAAAAACCCATTCATCCTATACCCCTTACCCCTCCCTCTCATTGATAACTACTATTGCAATCTACCCAAATTTTTTTACCCCTTACCCCTATTATTTATTTATTTTCCTTATTTTTTACTCATCTGTCCATACCCTGGATAAAGGGAGCATTAGACACAGGTTTCATGATCACATAGTGATATTGTAAAAGCTATTTAGTTATACCATTGTCTTGAAGAATCAAGACTACTGGAATAGAGTTCAACAGTTCAGAGTTCAACCTGAGGTACTTCCCTTTAGCCACTCCAATACATCATAAAATAGAAAGGGATATCATATAATGCATAAGAATAACTTCAGGATAACTCTCAACGTTATTTGAAATCTCTCAGTCACTAAAACTTTATTTTGTCTCATTTCTCTCTTCCCCCTTTTGGTCAAGAAGATTTTCTCAATCCCATGATGTTGGGTCCTGGCTCATGCTTAGGAGTCATGTCCCACGTTGCCAGGGAGATTTATGCCCCTGGGAATCACATCCTGTGTAGTGGGGAGGGCAGTGACTTCATCTGCTGAGCTGGCTTAGAGAGAGTCCACATCTGAGCAACAAAAAAATTCTCTTAGGCATAATTATCTTTGCAGGAATATGTTTCATAGTGGGGAGCCCTAAGATCGAGGGCTTGGCCTATTGAATTGGTTTTCCCCACTGCTTGCTAGAATATCAGGAATTCCCCAGTTGGGGAAATTTATTATTTCCTCATTTCTCTGCAGTCTCCCAAGGGAACTTTTTAAATACTTTTTTATTCTTTGTCCAAATTACTCTGGGATATATTGAGGCGTCACACTAACCTGTGCCAACCAATAAGATCTCACTCCCTACTCAAGATTCTATGTAATTATGCTGTTTGAATAAATAGACCATACAAGTTAAATTAGATACTATGCTACCAAAAATACAAATTTTGTACCCAATAAACATCTCTTTTGGTCTCACATAGAAGCGGAAGTTTTAAAATATAGACCATATTATCCTTTATCCTGTGTTCTCATTTGCATTAGTTCTTTCCAGATCAGCTTCATTCATCTTTCTACTTGAAGTCTGATCAGGTTTTCAACTTTCTAAACTGTTGCTGTATGGGGTAATGCTGATTTTCATTGTTTCACAGTTCTAACTCTGAATCTCAGGAGTCAAATAAATGCCTGAAATTTCAGGGAACGACCAGGTTATACACAAATCACTCAGCATCTCAGAATTTAGAAAAAACAGTTACGACTCCTGAATAGCTGTGACTGGTGTAAGAACTTACAATTTAGGAACCTTTACAAGAGATCCCCAACCTGATAATCCATACTCTTGACTTCAGTTCTTTGAGTTTGTATATTATGGTTAGTCCATATGAGTGAGGCATGGATAATATTTGTCTTTTTGTTTCTGACATTTCTTTCAACATACTGTCTTCAAGGTTCATTTACCTAGTTGTATGCCTCATAACTTCATTCCTTCTTGAAGCCACTCAGTAGTCCGTTGTATGTATACACCATAGTTCCTCCTCAGTTGATGTTCCCTTAGTTCATCGCCATCTATAGCAAATCGCGAAGGTTGCCACCATAAACACCAGTGTGCAAATGCCTGTTCGTGTCCCCACTCTCAGTTCCTCCACATATATACCTAGCATTGGGGATGCAGAATCATATGGCAACCCCACCTCTAGCTTCTTTTGGACTTTCTGGCTTGTTTTGTACAACACATTTGTACTCAAGTTTAATTCAGTTGGTTGCTACCTCATGACATCATTTCTTTTTATAGCTGCATATATATACACACACATATACATATACACACACACATATATACACACACATACACACACATATATAAAGCCTTTCGGCTTCCCAGTTATTGTACCCTTTGGCCCTTTCTATCTATTGGGCATCATGGATAATATATAAAATAAAGAAACTGCATCTTACAGTGTCCTCACTTGGTTGTACAATCAGTAGCACTCTTAAATTTAGACAATTTTCATTGGTCCAAAGAGACAAAGAACCAATAACACAGTCTCACCCAGTATCATATCAAAACCTCCCCTAATCTCTTGTCCCTCCCCCCCAATTATTTATCCCTGGTATTGCTGTGGTACTATTTCTATCTTCCTGTTAACTATAGACCATAATATGCAATATTAGTTTTCCCCCATACCCCTCAATTTTCATTCTTTGTACAAGATTAAACCTTTGAAGGAGTTCATGTGAGAAGTTGTTTAAAATTGTTGAGTTAATCAGTGAGATACATGGCATTATATATCCCCTTTCAATCATATTCACCTTCAATATGGCGTTGGTACTTATAACCCCACTAATTAGCTACCATCACTTTTATCCAATCCCCTACATTTAAGTTCAACCTCTTTGGGTAACCTTTCCCCCATCTCTAGCTTCTGTGTACCTCTAGTTCCTCTATATTGTACAGTGCAAACATATGAAATTACTTTTACCAGAGTCATAGTAGCAAATCATACAGTATCTATCCTTTTGTGTCTAACTTCTTTCACTCAGCATTGTGTCCTCAAGGTTCATCTATTTTGTAATATGCTTCAAGACCTCATTTTGTCTTACTGCTGCATAATATTCCATTGTCTTACTGCTGCTGTATATATATACACACATACACCACACATACATATATACACCACATTTTATTTAATCACTTGTCGGCTGATGGGCACTTGGGTTGTTTCCATCTTTTGGCAATTGTGAGAACTGCACTATGAATGTCTGTGTACGGAGGCCCCAGGGATGAGCCTGTGTTGTAGTTAGATTCAGTTGTCAATTTGGCCAGGTGAAGGCACCTAGTTCTGTTGCTGTGGACATGAGCCACTGGTACGTGAACCTCATTGTTGCTCATTACATCTGCAGTAGGCTAGGAGGCGTGCCTGCTGTAATGAATGATGTTTGAGTTAATTGGCTGGTGCTTAAATGAGAGAGTTCAACATAGCACAGCCCAAGCAGCTCAGAATACCTCCTCTCATAACTTGCGGCTCAGCCCAGGTCTTTGGAGATGCAGAAAGAAATCACCCCGGGGAAAGTTGTTGGAACCCAGAGGCCTGGAGAGAAGGCCAGCAGAGACCATCCTGTGCCTTCCCACGTAAGAAAGAACCTCAGTTGACAGCTGCCTTTCCTCTGAAGAACTAATGAAATAAATCCCCTTTTATTGAAAGCTAATCTGTCTCTGGTGTGTTGCATTCCAACAGCTAGCAAACTAGAACAACTTGGCTCTGGCACTATATTCTTTTTTAAAAAACCTATACCTCCTGCTAAGTTCCCAAGGATGAGAGTCATCCTTGAGACCCCTCCATTCTGTCATTGGTCACATCTGTTCACTACTCTGTCCTAATTAGTTCCTGATGTGGTTTCTCCCCCTACTTTATTTCACACTTTTATCACCTTGTACCTGTACTGTTGTAGTGACCTTTTCCATCGGCCCTTCCATGTCCTGCCAACTTTAAATCTAGATTCAAACATTCCTTTTCTTTGAAATCTTCCCAAACTCTTTCAGACTTAGGCTTTCCTCATTTTTGCTTCCCATAGCTGCTCGAATATGAGTCCCTTATGGAATTAATTTTTAAAATGTTTTTTATTGTAATGTATAATATATATATATATATACAGCAAAAGAAAGAAAAAAGCAATGATTTTCAAAGTGCATTTCAGCAAGTAGTTACAGAACAGATTTCAGAGTTTGTTATGGGTTACCATTCCACTATTTCAGAGTTTTCCTTCTAGGTGCTCCAAAACACTGGAGGTTGGAAGAAATATATTTCTTCTTTTTTGTGAAAAATAACATATATACATAAAAGCAATAAATTTCAAAGCGCATCATAATAATTAGTTGTAGAACAGATTTCAGAGTTTGGAATTGGGTTACATTCCACAATTTTAGGTTTTTACTTCTAGCTGCTCTAAGGTACTGCACACTAAAAGAAATATCAATATAATGATTCAGCAATCATACTCATTTATTAAACCCTACCTTCTCTGTAAAAGTCCACTATCACTTTTGAGCTTTCTCCCAATTTTTTAGGGATATCCGGGCTATGCCCATTCAACATTTTTCTTGTTGGAAGGGGCTGTTGCTAATATGGAGTAGAGTGATGAACTAGTTTATGTTCTGGAGAGACTGGCCTCTCTGCATTTTGGGACTTACCTGGATCAGGGACCCATCTGGAGGTTGTAGGTTTGTAGAAGTTACCCTAGTGCCTGGAACCTTTGTAGAATCTTATATAACACCCTAGGTGTTCTTTAGGATTGGCTGGAATGGTTTCACCCCTGGATGTCATGTCCTACATAGGAGGCTGGCAATGATGTCACTTGCAGAGTTGGACTTAGAGCGAGGTCACATCTAATTAACAAAAGAGGTCCTCCGAAAGTAACTCGGAGGTTACAAAGCTTCTCTGCTACAAAGGTATGAATCTTGGGCAAAGAGTGTATAAGTTCGGGGTATAGGGGGAAAACTGCTATTGCAATTAATTTTAATAATTTTGGTTAATCATTTTAATTAATTAATTTGTATAGTAAGATTAATTCCTATAATCAGGTAGTGACTCTGGCTTTTCATTCTAAGGAGTTGTATGTTGAATTAAGTACGATCATCTTCCTTTTGATACTTTAGGTTGAAGTTGCTTTAATTGGTAATTTTTTCCATAACACAAAAACATTAATATGAAGATTTCTTGATTTCTCACACTCCTTTACTGACCTTTCTATTTCTTCCAGCCTGATCCCCCTGACCCAGACACTGAGTAGGAAGTAGTAGTAGGGGTAATTCAGAGATATCAACCGCATGTAGAAAAAAGTATGAGAAGCTTGTCACAGCTTGGGTTCCGACTCACTGTCTGTTAAAAAATGAAAGCTGTGCAAGAAATGTCATCTATTAGAATGTCATCATTAACAGGTGATAAATGAGTGCCGATGATGAGAAAAATATTCTGACAAAAATTATCCTGGGCTTCCTGTCATCATTTGTAGTCATGGAAGAAATGGTCTAGTAAGATTGCATGCACTACTTAAATATGAATATTGACACTCTCATCTTTTCTTGGGAAGGTGTTTATTGCATTTATAAAATGCCATTATCATTCTTTCTTAAGCACGTATCTGTTGTCATGAAGCATTCAGATGATCTACTCTTTTAAGACATGTTTGACTGTTAGTTGGAGTAACATAATGTAGATAATACTAAAAGCATTCACATTTAACTTTGAAAAGATTTTTTCAGTATATGATATACAGTTGAAATGATTTCATTCAACTGTGTTTTTTAAATTACAGAATATTTCAGGCATGCCAAAAAGTATAGAAAATAATATGTAAGAAACAATATCACACATACAATTGAATTCTCTGAATAGCCCTTCCAATCCCATTTTCTTCTCATCCTCTCTTTTGTTGGTAAAAATATTCTGAATTTATTGGTTTTTGTTCCCTTATGGTCAATTTTTTCTTTGTAATAATCACAAATGTACAGAAAAAAATCTTTATTTTGTTACTATTTGATGTAAGTTGCTCACTCAGTGCCTCATAGCCCTCCAATACTTTAATTTGTATTTCTTGTAAGTCAGGGCATTCTTCTACATAACCAAAATTGGAAGGTTAATGTTGATCACTTTCTACCAACTAATCCTTTGCCCCTTTTCAAATTTTATCAGTTGTACCAATAATGTGTCCTTTATTGAAAAATTATTTAATTCAGAATCGTGTAATATTTAATTGTCATATCTTTTAAATCTTATTCAGTCTGGAATAGTTCCTCAGTCTTTGCTTATATTATATGAATTTGGCACTTGTAGAGATTTCAGGCTGGCAAATTTGTAAATGCCCTAAAATTTGTGTTGGTATTGTAAGATTTTTTAAATTTTGTGAATCTGTTGGAAGTAAATGTATGCCCTCATACCTTGCAAATTTTCTTTCCCTCTGGTCACAAGTGAGGTTGAATATCTTTTCACATATTTCTTGGCCCCTTGGTTTACTCGCCTGTGAATATATTGTTCATGTCTTTTGCCCATTTTGTTATTGGAGTTTTTGTCTTTTACATATTGATTTGTAGAATTTGTCATATCTCTTGAGTAATAATCATGTGCCAGTTACTATATGTTGCAAATATTTTGTTCCGGTCTGATTCTTTTGTCTTTTTATTTTTTTGAGGATGTGGGGGTTTGAATGTAAAATTTAATGTAGTTAGATTTATCAGTCTTTTTATAATTTTGGTGCTTTTTGTATGTTTAAAAAATGCTGTCTCTTGATGTCATAAATATATGTTCTCCTACATATTTTCTACTCAAAATTTTAGAATTATGTATCTTTGTGTTTGATAGGAGTTACGGCTCCACTTTTTTTTTCCCCATACATGGCTAGCCAGTTTTACCAGCACTATTTATTAAGTAGTCCATTCATTTCCATCATTTTTAGTGTCATCTCTGTTACAGATCAAGTTTCTACACATATGTAGTCTGTTTCTGAGGTTTAATTTTGTCAATTGGCCTATATGGCTCTGTACTTATATCCATTATTTAAAAATGGCCATAGCTATTTTTTTTTTTTCAGGAATTGAACCTGGATCTTCTGCATTAAATGACTATACATTTTTAAGTTTTGATATCTGAGATCCCTCTTACCCCTTATTCAAAATCATGTGGACTCTTCTTGGCCTTTGGCTTATTCATGTTAATTTTAGAATCAGCTATTTAAGTTCCATTATAAACTCCATTGGGATCTTGATTGGAATTGCAAAGAATTTATTTATTAATTATGCAAATTCACATTTTTGTGATGTTAAGTTTTCCCATCCATGAACAGTATATACACTTCTATCTGTTTTTAGGTCTTCAGTAAAAATTTAAATTTATTCTTAAAGGTCTTGCACCTCTCTTTTTTTAAAAAATTTTTTATTAATTAAAAAAAAATTATAAGAACCACAAACATTCCCAACACATACATTCAGCAATTCACAATATCATCACATAGTTGCATATTCATCATCATGATCATTTCCCAGAACATTAGCATCAGTTCAGAAAAAGAAATAAAAAGACAACAGAAAAATATAACAAACAGAAAAAAAAAAAATT
>PVIY010003036.1:12039-118672 GCA_004026745.1 Myrmecophaga tridactyla
TCATCATCAAGAAACATGGCTACTGGAACACAGCTCTACATTTTCAGGCAGTTCCCTCTAGCCTCTCGATTACATCTTGGATAACAAGCTTTGGGAACTCACGGTTCTGGGGGGGCTTGCAGCCTGTCCAGCTGGTCCAGACTGGGGTACGCTGTGTGTCTGGTCACTGACGTGGCCCCAGGAGCTGTTCTGTACTGTTTCTGGTTATTTAGTAGTTTTCTGCAGGACGAACTAAAATGTGCACGTTGTTAAGCCGCCATCTTGACCCGGAAGCTCCTGCACCTCTCTTATTAGATTTATTGCTAATATGTAAATGTTATCTTTTAAGAAATTAAAATTTCTGTTTATTAAGCATATTGTTGATTTTCATTAATTGATTTTAATATCTGGCCATTTTACCGAACTCTCATATTTTTTATAATTTATAGATTCTCTCATATTTTCTGTGTATATAATCAGACTATCTAATGAATAAGATCTGTTTTGTTTTTCCCTTTCCAATTCTTATGCTTTTATTTCTTTTCTGGGTAAGGTTGTACAATAAAAGGAATTATAGCAGTCTTTATTGCTGATTTAAATGTTTGTTTTTCAAATTTGAACTTTGACTCCAAATATTATAAAGAAGCCCTGAATTAGTAGAGCTGAGAAACTGCTCATACCTGATAATTTCTTTGTGTACCCACCTTCCAAAAATATCTCATTCTATTCTCAAAATGAAGATAAGAAATGACGAGTCTCATGATGCCTTTTTTGAGACCCTCAAAAATAGAGTTACTGTCTTTTTTCTGTTCCTAAAATATTTACTAAAGACCTTTTTTTTTAATTTTTAATTTTGGTTAACTAAATTAAGCTGCCTGGTCCCTCACTAGACTGAATTTCCTATAGGTTAGATGTTTGGTCCTGATAATTGTTTATCTTTTAAGTGGAATATATCCTTAATTACTGATTAACTGAGTGACTCTGTATGATACATTTTGTTCTCTTTGTATTTGTTCATTTATTAGGTCAGTTTTTCAACCTTTATATCAGGACCATATTTGATTGGGCTGTGAACATTTAGCTTTATCTATCATTACTCATCTCTTGGTGCCTTCATAGTACATATTTTGTGTACTCAGTTAAAAGAGTTGATCTGTTTCTTACTGCTTTGGTAAACACCATCAACTTTGACTTCCCAATTTGTCAATCCTCACAATAGCAAGTGCCAATTCCTATAATAAGACTTTTAATATTTATGAATATTTTCTGCCCATTCTATTTCTCTGGAGACTTCTACTAATACATCAAATGATACCAATCAGTACACTTTGAGTTAAATATTGAGATGTTTTTATGTTATTCTAATCTTTGTTGTCAATTCAGAAGCCTGAATTGCAGCCAGCTCTTTAAAGAAGAGCTCAAGTGAACTGATAAAATCAGACTGTATGTTTGATACTTTGTGGTACAGTTAGCGGGAGAAAGGTTCATCTTGTTAACATTATTCCATGTTGTTCTGTGTACATGCTGACAATTTTTCTATCTTTTCTTTTCCTTTTTAATCCTTGGTGTTAAGGATTTATTCATAACTATTCCTGTAGTCAGATAAATGAATGCTTATTGTGCCGAATGTGTAAATGATATCTTTAAGGTCACCTAGTTTCTCAGTGAAAAAAGAAACCAACAAAGAGCCCTTTGTGTTAATTCTCTAAGTGTTTACTGACTGCTATAGATTCCTATCAGCAGTTGGTTTATTTCAAGTATTAGTATTCTTTACAAATACACATTTCTGTATCATGAGTACTTTTATTTCTTAGAAATGAAAAAATATATATTTAGGGCTTACCAGATAAAATGAGAGGGGTTCTGCTTTACTTTGTGGAAATACTTTACACAGTGGAAATGCTTTACTTTGATTTATTAGTTGTCACCTTTCCCCCTCTCCTTTGGGTAGAAATTGAAAGATTCAGGGAAAGGCAGTTTAAAAACAATCCAAATAATAATCCAAATATGAAGAGGAGGAGGAGGAGGAGAATACAGAAGTATAAAGCAATTGTCAAGTTGATTCATGGGTTGTGTTTCTCAAGGGGATAATGTCAATGCTTAGCTGTTTCTTCTAGGTCCAGATAAATGAGAAAATAAATGATTTAGAAGCATTGGATTTTGCCTGGTGGGAATTTAGAGAGCCAATAAAATGGTTAAAGAAGGGATTTTTAAAAGGATAAATGTTATGGTAATGTTTAAGTACATTGTCTCACCGGTTGGGAAGTGGGCAGGCACATCATTTTAAAACTGTGAAGGCCTTTTCTCAGCCTTATTTTCTTCTGTAGAAAAGTTAGCCTTTATATTTTAAGTGAAATCACCATTTTATCTTTTATATATTTATGAAGAAATTGCCATCTGTGTAGAAAACTTGAAAAGCAAATAAATGAATGAAACCCATTTTATTGGGCAGCAGTGTTCTTACCTGCAGAATTATGTAACTGTTATATATGTGGTGTTATATATGATTGCAGGTGCTTAGGCATATGTTTGAATGGTCCCAGCAAGGTGATACTCTAAAATAAAGTTGTGCAGCTCCCTAATTTTCATTCTCAATTCTTGTTTGTTTTACTAAAATTTATGGTATATGAAAGAAATTTGATGCTTAAATTTCTCGTTTTGTTTCTTGAGACTGGTAGTAGGATAAATTGAAATTTGATTGCAAATTAAAATAGTTTACACTCTTTCCACAAGTTCCAGTTAGAATATTTGGTCACTTAATAGTATTTATGAGGTCATTGGCAATCTCTGGGTAATTGGTAGTGTCTGGCTGCTGTCCTGTTAATGAGCTTGCCTTTGGACTTTCCATCAATTTTAATTGGGATTGAATAAGTCAGTATGGGTAGAACAGTGAAAGACCATCCCCATTATTGGTAAAACCAAAAAGAATAGCCTTTATAATCACATTTATGTAGAAAAAAATAGAATTATTACAAAGGCTTATATAAGAACATGGTAAAAATGATGGACAAAACACAAGAACTTATTTTAGTTTTAGCATATCTACAGATGTCTTGCCTATATGAATATGAAAAATAGTAAAAAAGATAATTCCAAGTTTCAGGTTCTTAGCAGTATTTATCTTTTAGTTTCCTTATACTTAAACCAAATCTAAGAATACAATTTATTAAACTGTAGAGCTAGATAAGATTCATTTAGCTTGCTCTAGTTGAGAGTATATAATGGCCTGAAATGAGGTCATGAAATCTTCCATTTCTTATTTGTCACTAAGCAGTTCATTGTAGTAAAAACCTACTTTAGTAGGGATAAATATTAGCAAGACCTTTTGACATTATCTGATATAGAAGATGAAGAACAAAATTACACTCTTAGAAGAAATATGGGTAAAATTATGTTTGTAGGATGTTGGGCTCTGAAATCTCAGGAAAAGGAGATATTGAGGGTCTCTTGAGATGCTTAATCAATTTGTGTCAGTAGTAATAAAATCCTAGCAAAACAGACTGCTAGTGAGAACCATTAGCTTTAACCCATGAAGCAAAACATAGTATACTATTAAAATTCAGATGATTATTGTTGACTTAATAAAAAGTTATTTTTGGTTTTGATATTGCTGTACTTCTAATTTCTACCTTCCAATATTATGCTTATTTATCCATATATGTATTTTTTAAGCTTTGGAAAAGTTTTAAGTTTTGCAGAATTACTATTGTAATTCTGTCTTTTCCATGATCCATTTTATACATCTAGCCATGCCTCTGCCTATCTAGTGTTTTTCCTCTGTGGGTGAATTACCTTGCACCTGACCATCTTCAACAATGGGCTGCTTATATATATTTACTTAATTCTCCAAATAGTCAATCATTTTAAATTTAATCTGACTCTCCATGGTGTTAACCATCCCACTCAATTTGATGTATGTAAATTTAGTGAGCATGCTGTCTTGTAAAATCTACGTCCATGAATGAAAATATTGAGTCTAATGTTTGTAATTCTGTTGAAAAAATGTCTACTCTCTGGGTATCATTCTCTGCTTGATTACTTCTCAGTACTCTAACTAGTTGTGCATGTGCACGTGAGTATTAAGATCCCATCTTTTTTTGTTTTTTTCCCATCTCTGTTTTGCTAAAGAATCCATTAAGGATTAACATGTTTATATATTGAGTTCTATCCAACAGAGAAGAATTCAGTAAAACAGAATTGAAGAAGGATAATTAATGGTGCAATCCCCTTTTAGAAAGTAGGGGTATGGGATCCATTATATAAATGAATGGGATTATTTTTGGACAGATGAAGAGGTTGGTAGGAAAAAAGATTAGTGTGTAAATAAATGAATTGGTAGTACAGGAAACAGGAAATTGAATGATAGCTTTCTCTTCACAGATGAAATTGAGTTTAACTTGCTCACTGAAAATGATAGGTGGACGTAATGATTTAATAGCTTCTGGAGAATGCAAAAGTTTGAAATTAGCACCTTAGGGAATGTGAAAAGAAGTGACTAGAAGAATTTCCCGTAAATGTGGAAAGTGATGGATTGTATTTACCCTGTACTAGGAGAAAATGGAGTGTTCAAGAAAATGGAGATCTTATTGTGTTGGGAAAATAGAATTAAAAATACCTAGAAAATCTCTCCACAAAGGTAGAAAAGAAAGAAAACAGTTTTATCATTGAATAAGCATTAAAGTAGATGTGATGTATATCCCAGGCATTCTGCAGAAGAGATTGCAAAGTGTAGTTTGCAAGCTGCCAGAATGTGATGTACCAGAACAGAAACAGCTGCACTGAAGAAAGGCCACTGCATCAGGAACACTTCTGTCAGCTGGACTGTCATGTGGCTGGCATCTGCTGGTCCCTTGCATCTGGGCTCTGTTACTTTCAGCCTCTGTTCCTGTGAGGGTTCCTCACTTTACTTTTCCAGGGCTGGCTTTCATCTCTTGGCTTCCTTTGGCTCTCTCCAAGTTCTGGCTTGCTTAAACATCTCTTGGCAATGTCTACTGGGCTCCAAGCATGCTCTGTGTATCTGCCTCTGTGTCAGTGCTGTTCTGAAGTTTCTGTGGGTTCTTTCATTTTTGGCTCTCTCCCAAATATTTCCTCTTTTAAAGAATTCCAGTAAACTAATCAAGAACCATCTGGAATGAGTGGAGTCATAACTCCATCTAATCAAAAGATCATACCCACAATTAGGTGTGACACATCTCCTTGGAGATAATCTAACAGAAAGTTTCCAATCTACAGTAGTGAATCAGGTTTAAAAGAAATGGCTGCCTCCACAAGCTTGAATCAGGATTAAAATATGGCTTTTCTGGGGTGTATAATACTTTCAAACCAGCACACAAAGAAAGAAATCTTACCCTGTGTTCTAGTTTGCTAGCTGCTGGAATGCAATATACCAGAAACAGAACGGCTTTTAAAAAGGGGGAATTTAATGAGTTGCTGGTTTAAAGTTCCAAGGCCGAGAAAATGTCCCAATTAAAACAAGTCTATAGAAATGTCCAATTTAAGGCATCTGGGGAAAGATACCTTGGTTCAAGAAGGCCAATGAAGTTCAGGATTTCTCTCTCAAGTGAGAAGGCACATGGCAAACAGGCTCAGGTTTCCTCTCTCATCTGGAAGGGCACGTGGTGAATACGGCATCATCTGCTGACTTTCTTTCCTGGCTTCTGGTTTCATGAAGCTCCCTGGGAGGCATTTTCCTTCTTCATTTCCAAAGGTCACTGGCTGGTGGACTCTCTGCTTCGTGGTGCTGCAGCATTCTCTGCTCTCTCTGAATCTCTCTCTCCAAAATGTTTCCTCTTTTATAGGACTTCAGAAACTAATCAAGACCCACTCAAATGGGTGGAGACATGTCGTCACCTAATCCAGTTTAACAACCATTCTTGACTAAATCACATCAACCAGGGAGATGATCTCATTACAGTTTCAAATATACAGTATTGAATAGGGATTATTCTACCTTTATGAAATGGGATTTATATTAAAACATGGCTTTTCTTAGGGGGCATACTTCCTTTCAAACCAACATACCCTGTTAGGTAGCCAATCAGATAGAACCCATTACATACAAGTTCTGAAGATACCTAGTCCTCAAGTAGAGGACTTGACAGCACTATTTGTCACATATAGTTCATCTTGAATTTATCTGGTACTTGGGGAAGCCTTTGTGTTTGTTAATTGCTTTATCTAAAGGAATAATAAAATTTCTTATGTCTTTTTTTTTTTTTTCTTACACAATGGGAATTTAGTGGTTTACAGTTTTTTTTTCCAATTTTCAAGTACATTTTAGCAAGTACTTATAGAACAGATTTTAAAGTTTGATAAGGGTTACAGTTCCATGATTTTTTTGTTTTTTCTTCCAGCTGCTCCAACACGCTGGAGACCAAAAGAAATATCAATATAATGATTCAGCAGTTATACTCATTTGTTAAATCCTATCTTCTCTGTTAATACTCCTCTTCCTTTTTAAATAAGATAAATACATAAAAGCAATACATTTCAAAGTACATCACAACAATTAGTTGTAGAACAGATCTCAGAGTTTGGTACGGTACTGGGTTACAATTCTACAATTTTAGGTTTTTACTTCTAGCTGCTCTGAGATACTGGAGACTAAAAGAAATATCAGTTTAATGATTCAGCAATCATATTTACTTTGTTAAACCCTACCTTCTCTGTATAACTCCACCATCCCCTTTGATCTTTCCATCTCACTCTTTAGAGGAATTTGGGCTATGGCCATTCTAACTTTTTCATGTTGGAAAGGGCTGTCAATAATATGGGATAGGGAGATGGAACTAGCTGATGTTTTCGAGAGGCTGGGCCCTCTAGTTTTCAGGACTTATCTGGTCCAGGGACTCATCTGAAGGTTGTAGATTTCTGGAAAGTTACCCTAGTGCCTGGAACCTTTGTAGAATCTTATTATTTCCCTAGGTGTTCTTTAGGATTGGCTGGAGTTATTTTGGTTGGGGTTTGGAAAGTTATGGTAGATCAAGGGCTTGGCTTATTGATTTGGGTGTCCCTAAATGTTTGGCATGGTATCTGGGTTTCCCCGGTGGTTAAGTTTAATAGTTCCATATTTTTTTCTCCTATCCTTCAAGTAACTTTCCCAATACTGTTTGATTATCTGCTTAATATACTCTGGGATGTATCTAGGCATTACATTAAGTTATACAGGATTAAAGGTTCTCATTCTCATTCTGGGTTACCTGTGTTTAGATTGTTTAAATGAGCTATCCAGACAGGTTGAGTTAGATTATATGCTATAGAAAACCTAGATTCTGGACATTATAAAACTTTCTTCCTTTGGTCTCAAGGAGTAGGTGAAGTCTAAAATACAGGCAATGTCTTTCTTACCCCTATATTTTGAATTACCTTAATCTGACCCGATCGGCTTCATTCTTATCTCTGAATACCAGGTTATACATATATAAAATAGCCCCTCAAAATTAAAAAATAACTATTGCCACTCCAGGCTAAATGTGACTGCTATAAGAGCCTACAATCTAGGCCCCAGTTTTCTTGTAAGTATTTTCTAAATGAGACCATATAATATTAGCTCTTTTGTTTCTGGCTTATTTTGCCTCACCAAATGAAAATTTCTTATATCTTCATGACAGGCAGGTAGTTAACATTTGGAGCCAGATGCCCAAGATAAACTCCCATAGAGATAGGGAGATAAGGGTGCTATCTTCCTTAATGCTTACGTTTCTGAGAGATGGCTCCCAGGTCTTTGAGAAAGACATTCCTGGGTTATAAAGCTAGAAATAGGCTTAATTGGCTTTTAGAAAGATTTATATATGTCTCAAAGGGGCAGGGAAAGAATTTATAATTACATGTTTTCTAAAGAAGCTGTTCCAAGAAAAGGGAGTAGGGGCTCTTTCCCTTTTTGCATCAGGGAAGATTATTTTTCTTTCTTTTCAATTTATATCTACTCTCAAGAGAAAGGTGATCTGGAAGTGGGAGAAATGAAAATATAGAAGATTGAGGTCAGAGAAAAGGATTCTGGAGATTATGATGATACCTGAGGTTGAACAATTTTTAAATAATGAAAAGCTCCACATGTGGTCTTGAGCTGACTTATTAGAAAAGTGGGAATGAAAGCTGCTGATGAGGAAGCCGAGGACTGGGGGGCTGTTGTGGATAGATAGCAAGGCTTGTTCTCTGACATGTGATGGTGATGAAGAAGTCTCAAAGTGATGGTGACAGATATATTCACTTAAATAGTATTAGCTCCAGAACAAATGAGATTTTACAAGAGGATGGAGATAAATAATATGGAGAGAGAAGACAGACTAGAATTCAAATCTAAGCTATAGGATGAACCTCAGTTCTCTCAGTGAGATAGTAGATCTCTTAAAGAGTCATAGGTAAGGATTAAATAAGCAGTGCTTATAAGTGTTTAGCCTAGTGCCTGGCTCAAGAACTTAACATTTTTTAAAATTAGGGAAATATTATAGCTCCTTCTGAAAAGTTGTTGTAAAGTTTGCTGGGAGAATGGCAGGAGGGATGTTCATAGAGTAGGTTTGGAATGAATTAGGCGGGGCTGTAAACAACTAGAGACCTTTGTGTTTTGAAAAATTCCAGAGGGCATCTGATCTCTAGGTTCTGAGTGGAAATTCTGTTACCTGTGCTTTAACTCATCCTTTTGGTAGCCTTGGGTTTGGCTTAAGAGTGATTCTTCTCTTTTGTTTTGTTCTGTTCTTTTCCATTCTGTTCTGCTCAAGTCAGAGGCTATCTATAGTAGCAAATCTACATATCTATTTTTTTATATTTAGGGGACTTTATTTTTTTAAAGAGTGAGGGGTATTTCATTTTCTCAGAATATTTTTATAGCAGAATTATTTGTGAATATTTCAATTTACAAATAAAAAACTTTATTTTGAAATAATTTCAGAATTAAAGAGGAGTTAAAAAAAAAAAAACTACAGGGAGTTCTCATACACCTTTTACTCAGCATCCCCTAATATGAACATCTTATATAACCTTAGGACAATTATCAAAATTAAGAAATTAGCATTGGCATAATATTACTACTAACTAAACTGTAGACTTTATTTGGATTTTCCCAGTTTTTCCAGTAATGTAATTTTTCTCTTCTAGGATCCAATCTAAGACCACCCTTGTTTGTACTTGTCATGTCAGCCTCCTCCAATCTGTAATAGCTCCTCATCTTTCATGACCTTGACATTTGTGAAAAATCGCGGTCAGTTATTTTGTAGAATGACCCTCAATTTGGGTTTGTTGATTTTTTTCCCCTCATAACTCAATTGAGATATTTTTGGGGAACACAACCACAGAGGTGTTATACGTATCTCAGTGCAGTGTATCAGGGCATATGCCTTGTTGTTGTTAACCTTGATTACTGCACCAAGGTGGTGTCTGCTGGGCTGCTCTGCTATAAAGTTATTATTTTTCTCTTTTGTTATTAAGGAGAAACAGAGTATTTACCGAGTCTAAAAATGCCTCCTCCATTTCTCTATCTTTTTTTATTCTTTGGTTATGATCCAGTACTATCATTAATTATTTTGTTCATGTTGTTTCAGCTTTGGCCATTAGGTGCTCTATAAGATTGGTTCTTGTGTCCTTTTGACATCCTTTTTCCAGCCCCACCCCTTTTTAAAATAGAATATTTTTATGAGAAATATCCACATATATTCAGTCCAGCCATGTTATACAATCAGTAGCTCAGAAACCCCACAGTATTTCACCCACAGTATTTCAATCTGCCCAATTTTTACCCTTTTTCTCCTCTTATTTTTTATCCTTATTATTATTAATTTTTCTCATCTGTTCATTCCTTGGATAAAGGAGCATCAGACACAAGGTTTTCACAATCACACAGTCACAGTGTAAAAGTTACATAGTTGCACAGTCTTCTTCGAGAATCAAGGCTACTGGAACACAGTTTAGCAGGTTCAGGTGCTTTCCTCTAGCCACTCTAATACACCATAAACTAAAAAGGGATATCTATATAATGCATAAGAATAACCTCCAGGATAACCTTTGGACTCTGTTTGTTATTTTCTCTCATTTCTCTCTTCCCTTTTTGGTCAAAAGGCTTTCTCATTCCCATAATGCTGGTCCCCGGCTGATCCCCAGGTGTCAGGTCCCATGTTGCGAGGGAGATTTACACCGCTGGGAGTCATATCCTGCATGGGGGTTGAGAGCAGTGAGTTCACCCCCTCCCTTTATTGAATACTTTTTCTTACTCTCTGGTACCACATTTATCTGGTCTTTTTTGACTCTGATCTTTTTTTGTGGCATAGCTGTGTTCCCATGTATTGATTTTTTAAAAATCCATTTTTTGCAGTATTTCTTCTATATTTCTGCCCTACTGCCAGATTCACATAGTGATTCAATTTATGGGTTGTTTTTAATTAGATAGTAATTAACTGAAGGGAAATTGCTTTTCATTATTGCAACTCCCTAGTTTCCCTGGGCAAAACTGTATCTATGAGTATATGAAAGTAGTACTACGAATGAGTTAATTTGTAATGCATGCTACTAATGTATTCATAGAACTTTAACAACAATATGCTCTTTAGACATTCAAAAACTAAAGTTTAAATTAGTTTGTGCTCAAATAATTTTTTGAATGAGACATATTTTTCCAAACAGCCAGATGATTTTCTTTTTCCATTTTAAGAGTTGATCTTATTTATTTATCTCATATAGCCCCTGAATTTTTAGGCACATTTTAATTACTCATTAATTATGCGTTCTATGCATTTCCTTGCTCAGTATCTTACTATAATAGACACTCAAAGAAAATACATACATATATATTGGCATATTGATATATAGAAGTCAACTGCCATTTCAGGGCTGTTTTAAAATTTATGGCTGCAGTATCATTTTATACTTTCTGCAGTGTAGTACATATCAGGATCTAAATTTGAATGAAAGAATCTGTTCATATGTGATTTCTGTATTTATTCAGTTCTGTTTAGAAAGAAACCTTATTTTAGTATAAAGGAACTTATTTTCAAATTTTGTAGTGATTGCTCTTGGTGCCTGCCCCTACCAGGCCCTCTAGCCTGGAGCACTCATTCACCAGGGGATAGGAGGGTTGGACCTGAATGTCTCATGGCTGTCCCCTTCTTCAGAGATTTGCCCTCAGAGGCCCTGCAGCCAGGGCCTGACTGGTCTAAAGGTGTGGAGGCTGGCCTCTACCTCAAGGTGAGACTAACTCAGGTCAATTCTGGCTGAAGTGAGAATCCAGCTATGAAATAAACAAAGAACAACCAAAGAACAAGTAAAGGCTATTTATTCAGAGTTTCCTGTCGGAAAGGAACCAGCCTCTATGACTTGCATTTGGCAGAGACTCAAAGGCAGACAGGGAAGTGGAAAGCTGGATACTAAGAAAAAGGAAAGACTCTGGGTATACCTTGATTGGAGGCTGTTGGCTTGGGAAAGCTGGTGACAGGCAAACTAGATTTTTTGGAGCATCCTAGGTGATTGGTTAGGGAAGCATATTTGATTTTCTCTATTTGGTCCTGAGTTGGAGGTGGGTATAAAAATTAGGAATGTTCTTAGTTACTGATCAAGTCCTGGCTATTTTGGGTTGTTTGTTACAGGAATTGTGGGTTGGCTCCTGGACTGGTTGCAGTAATGATGTTTAGTAACCTGGACTGATTGATTGCTATTGGTAATGGGTCAGTTTCCTGTCTGGTTGCTGTTAATAATGGGTCCTAGTTCTTTGGCCATTGTCCATTAGTATATTTATTTATTTATTTTTATATTCTTATTGTGAAATATCGACACACATACAGTCCAACCATATTATACAATCAATGGCTCACAACATCGTCACATAGTTGTGTATTCTTCACCATGTTTAATTTTAGAACATTTGCATCACTCCAGAAAAAGAAATAAAAAGAAGAAAAAAGAGCTCATACATCCCATACCCTTACCCCTCCCTTTGATTGACCCACAATATTTCAGTCTACCCAATTTTTGCCCCTTATCTCCCCCGATTATTTATTTATTTTTTATCTTTTTCTTTTTTTTTTTTTTTTTACTCATCTATCCATACCCTGGATAAAGGAAGCATCAGACACAAGGTTTTCGCAATCACACAGTCACATTGTAAAATCTATGTATATTTAATTTTGTACAGCAGAGGCCACATGTTGTTTTGGCTCACTTTCCTGGCCAGTCTTGCTTCCCTCATTCTCTGTATCCTGAGAGTATACCTTCTATAAGTTACCTGCATCTGAATCCCAGTCTCAGGTTCTACCTCTAGTGAGTCAGCTCCAAGACAAGGGATATACGATATGATGATGTGAACATGGGAATTGAGAACTTGCACACAAGGGTCACATGATTACTTGAAAAGAGCATCAGACGTAGGAGCCTGGGCTCCAGTTTTGGGGTTCTAATAACCAGTGAGCTTTAAAAAGTTATTTCTGTGAGCTTGTCTGTACTGTTCAGTCTCTTAGGCTATGCACTATTCTAGCTCTTGTGCTGAAGACTGTACCTTAAGGCACGGTTTATTTAAGTGAAGATGCTTGGCAACACCATCTCCCAACCCTTCTTGGATAACCTGAGGAGATGCTTAACCCCTCTAAGGGGTTAACCCCTCTAGAACTGGACATAAAATGAATATGGATATGCATTCTCTGGGGAAAAAAAAAACTTCAAATAAATTTCCCCAGGGCTTTGTGACCCTAAAAAGTTGATTGCCATTCCCTCAGGGTCTTCTTTGTTACCTTTTCTGCAAAGATAGAAATTTAAAATAAATTTAAAAAATTCTGTACCCTTTATACCTACATACATATTATTACTTCCTCTTCCTTTCTATCTCTTTTTCTTTTGTAGAGGGCAAAGCTTTTCATACTTATTCTAATGCCGTTTTTTTGCCTGGACATATAAGAGAATGATACCTTTTAGATGAAGCTATATGCCTAGTCAGTGCTTCTGAAAAGTTTGTGGTATTAGGTAATTGATTCCAAATTTCTTTGTAGTATTGTTTGTTTCCTTTTATATATATATATATATATATATATATATATATAGGGATCATCATCCCACTTTTGTCAGGAAGGTGAGTGACATATTTAGACGGGGAAGGAGGTTGGAATATAGCTCTAAGTCTTTTCCTTAATTCCAAACATACCACTTTTATATATGAGCAGATGTCATCCTGAAGATATCAGCTTTCCAAAAAGGCCCACCTTGAAATTTATTTTGATTTCAGTCATGACTAATGGGCTTTCTATGTTTTAGAATTCTGTGTCCATTAAATAATTTAGTTTGCTGGTTAAAGAGGCTATATCATGTTTAGCCGTTAGAAAGAAAATAAAAATATAGTGAATAATTTAAAATAGAGGTCCTCAGTGCTCTCAGATCTGTTACCTACCCCCTCATAACAATTATTCCCTAATTTCCTCATTAACCTCCTCCTGTGAAATTCTTTATAGATAATCACTCATAATTAAAAAATCAATGCCTTAACTATATCATATAATAATATGTATTTCAATATAAATAATTGCCCATCACTACTCAAGAAGGTACAATAAAGTGATCATGTTCTTGAATCTATTTCATGACACTGTAAGTATGACAGCTACAGTTAAGATTGATACAGGCGTGCTCTTTTGGTGATTCAAACACCATAACCAGCATTGCCATGGGATACCTAAATTTCAGAAACAGTGCATGATTTTTGATAAAGCTTAAAAAAAAAAAAGCAGAGTAATTGTAATTTAGTGTTGTTGGATTCCTGGCAAACTCAATGCATATTAAAAACTTGCACTACAAATTATTTAATATGTTGCATTTTAGATATTAATTCCATTTTACATGTAATTTCATTAAGTTAGAGTCTAGGCTCAGATAATTATGACATTAGATACATTAATCTCTCTGTGGGACCCAGGACAGTTCTTTATTCTGAAGGACTATCCTATATTTTGTGGAATGTTTTGCACACCTGGCCCCTGTGAATGCTGATGGCATTACCTCAATCATTGTGACAATCAACATTCCCCCAGAAATTTGCAAAATATCCATAATGCTTCCTAGTTGGTATTATGGCCCAGTGAGAATCACTGTCTTAGAAAAAAAGAAAATGAAACAAAATAAACCATTATCCACATAATAGGAGATTTCTAAATAGAACAGCAAGAATTATGATTCCTAATCACTACCTTTTATTGCAATGTCAAAGGGAACAAATTATGAGATCTTAAATATTTTTATCAAGGTGAAGTTACGGGATTTTTGACTTTTAAATGCTTGAAGTGTTGGGTAGCCAAAAACTGAGTCAGCTGAAGTCATAAACCACAGTGTCTGATGAATGTAGCACCTTCTAAAAGTTGGAAGGAATTTAACTTGCTGGGCTCCATAGGTGATCGAGAGTTCTGATTTTTATGGTTCTGTTTCTGAGTGAATATGGAGTTTATATACAATCAAGTGTTTTATATTGCATTTCACAAATGACTTAAGGCTAATATCAGGAGGACAACCATTTGAGTTGCCCTCCATTTCCAGCGTTTCTTTTGCCAGCACAGCCTCTTGCTTAAGCAGCTAAACTGATTGATTCTGGTAGCAATTCTTATGTTTATGTGGATATACTTGATTTGTATATTTAGTTAGAATTAGGCTTGTTGAAGCACTAGGTTGCTTAAACCCATATTTTCATCAGTGCTGTAGAGAAATGCTAGATTTTTAAGTGGTGACTCTTTTTATGAGTGCAACTGTTGTGTGGTTTTGAGTATTGAATAAATTACTGCAGGGATATTTTAATGGGCCTCTTGTGGGGATCAGTACTAGGTATTTGATAATATATGATTTCAGGTGTCAGAATCTGGAGTGTGGTTACCTTATTTACTTTTAATTTTGGACCATATGTATAGAGGGCAGCACCCTCAAATGGTGCAAAGTAACTTCAGGTGCAGCTGCTATAAAATATATATATTGAAATGGTGAATCCTAAAAGCTTTATGAAAGGCAGAAATTTCAACTGTCTAATTATCTGTAGTGATGTATATAGATAATTTCACTAGCCTGTTGTGAATTTAGAAAAGTTTTCCTGGTTATAATTGTTTTACTTACTAAATTGATCTAGAATATTTTCTTCACTGTCTCACCAGCTCTTTTCTCTCTTCTCCCTCCAGGCAGAACTACATGTAAATCATTCCAAAACAATTAATGCTGTTTTAGTCACAAATTATTGATTTTCGTTCATAGTGTATGTAGAATTGCTGCTATACTTAGATTCTGAAAGAGGCTTTTTAATTGTGTTTTCCAGGAAGATATGAATTTAAATGAAGATAAAAAGGCACCATTGCGGGAAAAGGACTTCAGTATCAAAAAAGAAATGGTGATGCAGTACATTAATACTGCTTCTAAGGCAGTAAGTAAAGCTGTCAAGTTGAAAAATATTGCTGAAATACATTGTAATATGGCAGACAATGCATTTGCCTAATGAAGTGCTCAAGTTTCTAGGCTGCCATAATCAGAGGACTTTTAAATGTATAATTAAAGGCACAAATAAGTATTTTAATAAGTTTAATTGAAAATATTTCCTATCTTATAATTTTTTAATTGTTTTTGTTTTTCGGCCAATCATGTTGGTAAGAAGCACTGTGGTTGGTCTACTTACTTGAAAAACACCTTACCATGTTCATGAATTAAGATGGTTATTGATTCAATTTCTAATGTCATTTATAAATAGGGATTATATTTGTATTATAAAGAAGTGACAATGTAATTTTATTCTAACTATCTAAATGAGGATACATGATACTGGCTTAGAGGCATATCTTTAATGTGACTTTCTCTGTGGATATAATTGCCTTGTAACAATTTTAAATGTTGGTATTGAAAGGAATATTAAACATCTGCTTGGCTGTCAGTTTTCTAAGGAAACATGAAATTTGTGGGTGGAAGTAATGGCTAAACATCTAAGAAACCATGAGTAACGCACAGAATCAAATATATTTATTTCTTGTGCAATAAATGAGCTTGACCAGTCATATAAAAATTGTGAATAAATGGATTGGATGAAAGATATTAAAAGGAAGCTCATGAGGAAGAGATTGGTAAAAAGACAGTAGAAAATGATTTTTGTTGAATTTAAAATAGAGCTAGATTAGAGAAAAATTGTTTAACGCATGGTGGTTTTACTGGAGACTTTAACCTAAGACCAGGTTACAAGAATATAACTTATATATACTTTAACTTCATTTATCTATCAGAATAGTCTGTGACTGAGATATTTTGTTTGGAAGAAAGACTCAAGTGATGTTTAATTTTTAAACATGTCTCATTTTTTGGCCTCTCAATCTTCAGTTGTAGAAACCACTGTGAGCACTGTGCATTTTCCTGCGCTTCATGTGGATGGACTCTGTCTCCTGTTATTGGGATACTAAGTGCTTTTGTCACTTAATGATACTGAGACAAACCAAATTAGTATTAGGGTTTAAGCGTTAAGAGTTCCTGTGTTCTAGATCTGCTTATTTATCCTCCATTTGTCTGTGGGCATCTTATTTTACCTCTCTGATCCTCAATTTCTTATCTATAAAATGGAAATAATAACTATATCATAGACTAGTTATCAGAATTAATTTAAATCATTATTTATTCCATGCTTAGAATAATAATAGATATTTTGTAACTGGTAGCTGCCTCTTGTGGTAGACTTGATGGGGTGGCATTTATTTATTTTTTTTCTTCGTGGTTTGTTTATTTTTACTGTTGACATCTTTACACCATAATTAAAAATATTTTACTGTTTATGGGTCCACATTTCTAAGATGTTCACTCAACAAATGCTTATAAAATATCAACATGCCAGAAAGTAGTTTAAGCACTGGCGACGGAGCTCCAGGATATTCCATGACATGTCCTATGGGACAGCATTCTAGTAGATGGAAACATATAAACACATATGTAAAGGAGATGAAATGAGATGTGGAGAAAAACAGAGCAGAGTGAGAGGATGTGGTATAGCTGTTTTATATCGGGTAATCAGGAACAATCACTCTGGGAATTGTAACTTCAGTAAGCATGAGTTTACTCAATATAATAGGTAGATTAGTAGAACTAGTTCAAGAAACCTTGGCATATTTATGCATTTTAATTCTTAAATTTGAGGTAATAAACAACTGTTTAATAGAAGAACAAACTCATTTTAAACTTCATTGCAATTTATCTATTTCAGTTTGTATTTACCAATTTAAAACTTTAATTCTCTATTTTGGAATTATTTATTGGAATTAGATAATTAAATTTATAAGGATTGGAATAGATTAGTGGTCTGAAGTATGATTACAACACTGACTCATTTAATTAGTGTGTGGAAGATCGTGACTTTTCCTAAGAGGGTTTTTAACTTTTTTTTTTTTTGTATGGGCAGGCACGGAATCGAACGCAGGTCTCTGGCATGGCAGATGAGAATTTTGCCCCCTAAGAGGGTTTTAATAGTTTGGTATATAGTTAGCATTATAGAAAGTTCAAGCTGACCAGTTACTTATTTTTGTTCTGGAAATAGAAACACATTTCATTAATTCTAGGTACAGACTTTGTCATACCATTTAATTTATGTTCAGTGACTACTGAAAAAGTTACTATAAGAAAAACAATCAAAATTCAAAGATTCTATACTTTGAATTTAATTGGATGTGGAGGTCTGTGTCATAAATACTTTTTGTTTTGATTTTAGCCTTAAAATTTACTTTGAGATACTTTTTAATGGATATGCTATTAATATATATATTTTAAAACAGTACAGTGTGTACAGTTGATTTGAAGATTTTTTTGAAATGTTAACCTTCAAACCAGCTCTAAAATAGATAATCTTGTTTTATAGAATAGAAAAAACAATCGCCAGTCAAATTAGATCATTTCTAAGACCTTAGTAGGTTTTGAGTGTAGGTGGCTAAATGGTAAAATTGAATTTGTACTGTTGAGAAATGTTATTATAATTTTATTAAGGAAATGCCATATTTGGAGGCTGGAAGTGCCAGACATGTGTTTTCTTAACTTCCTAGGGCATGGATATGTGATCCAGGCTTGCCCAGTACAATTTGATGGGTGGGTCTGCTGGGGGGCTTCTGAGAAAGGTTCCCCTTTCTCATGACAGGAATCAGAGTAGGCAAGCCACTTTTTTTTTTTTTTGCCATTGACTAGAGGCTGTGCAATACCTGGAGCATGATACCATGCAGCTGCTGCCCAGGCCTCATGCACTGCTGCCTCCAGTTCTTCCCGTAGGTGAGAATACCCCTCGGCTGCATTAGGTTGAGTTTTTCTTTAGTTGCTGTAAGCATCCTGGAGAAAACTTCTTTGAAAAAGAATGATACAGACTTTCCTCTTGTTTGATTACATTGATTACATTGGCAGAGGGTGAGACTATTCTGCAATTAGTGGTAAGGACCTTGAAAGTAAGATGTCATGTGATAGTCTAAACTGAAGAGGATCTACAAGTTCCCAACTATGCAAGATGAAAATTCTGGAACAGGACAGAGGATGGTCTCTGCAGCAAACACTAAGAATGTTCCCTTTTTCTACCTGATAGGGAATTAGAAATTAATTTAGAAGTTTACTATATAAATGCATTTGGTTATGCTTAACCTAAATGTGAGTACAGTATAGTTCTCATTCCTTAGTGAGGTTTGTTTTTAATCTTTTTTTCTCCCCTTAAAATTCCTAAAGCACCCCTGCAGATGCTGTTAAAAGACAATTTTTGTAGTCAGGATTCTGGTGCTTTGAGTGGACAAACCAGGCTTAGGAAATACAGAGTTGCTGCCTTAGCCAAGTTTTCCTTTTTGGTTTGCTTGTATTATACACTTTACCTTTGACACCTGTGTTTGAATGTTTTTACATTTTTTTCTTTTCTTTTCCTGTAGGTGCTTGAGGTGTATTCAGTGTGAGCTGTCACCAGATATATTCTGTCTGGGTACTACAAAAGTGTCCCATGACAGGGTTAACAGAAAGACATGGATTAATTTTTTACAGAAAGCCATGGATTAATTGTACACAATTAAGGAATATGTTATGAAGGATACCAGTAAAGATTAGATTTTAGATCAAGAAGATACTTTTTTTACTCTGTCATAAAGGATTAGTAAAAATGAGACATTTACTATACCTTCCTTTCTCATCTGTGGAGAGCAGTCTTCTATTTGCTATTCTACTTTTAGACTTTTTTCAGTGTAATTGGTGGCAATATAAAACAAGATGTTCTGATCCTGCAAGCCAGAAAAGTAAAAGCAGACCACTGGAAGGAGAGGAAGATTTCAGGATTAAGAGAGGAACAGAGAGTGAGGAGGAGACTCAGGGAGGCTAGGATTAAGAGACAGGAAAGGAGAACCAGAAAGAGGTCTGTTCCTTTGTGGGAAAGTGGGGCTTCAGGGAAAGAATGCGAGAGAGATTTAAAGAGTTTTCCAGGGAAATTTTGCTTTATTCTGTGTAATGTAATGCCTTTGTTATGTCTCCAAGAATTCCTCCAGTAGGGAATGAACATTTGCTCACCAGTGCTTTTGGAGTCCCCCCTCCCCCTCCCCCGTCCCTGCTACCCTACCCCCAGCTGCCAATCTCCCAATTTACTTTTTTTTCCCCCCCAGTTTACTTTTGTATAGCAAGATGATGAGACTCTCCAGTTTACTTACATGCAGCTTTTAATGGACTGTTAACTGTTAGCTCTTAGTCTTTTTTGGCTGTACCATTAAAAGTGGATGAAATACTTTAAAAATTTCTCTTTGAAATTTATACGTCTAATTAAAAGCTCTCCTGGAATACAGTAGCTTGGAATCAAAAGTTCTTACAGGTTTCTCCTATCTCCCTTCTCCTCATCCATATGCTAGTGGCATCTATATCACAGCTGCAAGTAATGTGCTTATTTTAGGTAGACTATTATCTAATAAGAAAGATTTAATCACACACTTCTCAAATTCTTAATTAGAAGGTCCATCCCTTACTTGGTATTTATGCTTAGTTTTTTTCATTTTTTTCTTTTCTTTTTTTTAAATTTCATTTATCAAGTGAAGGAGCTGAATTCCTCTTATTGCTCCAGGATGTTTGCTGGTCCTCTCTGACTTTTTCAGTTTTTTTCTTTCCTAGTCAGCTGGTTTCTAAGTGAAGTCAAGAGCTCCTCTGAGGCATTTATTGGAAAAGTTTGTATAATGGTTTAACTTTCCTCCTTGAACTCTTCCCTAAGTATAGTCTTAGTCTTTACTCGGACTTCTTGGAACAAGAGATAAAGTTAAATATAAAGTATTATAGAACATGACTTTAAAAGGCACACAGAAAGACTATATTAGAAGTTTTTAGAATGGCATGATGAAATGACTTTGAGTTCGGATTAAGTATATAGATTCTCAGGTGTGTGTGTGTGTGTGTGTATACATTTGTACGTATATTTGCTGTCTAAAAGAATTTTGAAAGGCCTTATCAGTTGTTCTAGCCCAGTAGGCTATGGTGTTCTCAGGTATGAAGGAGGGAGACATGGCATGATGTGGTATATTCTAGTATCATCCTTCTAGGCATATCGTCTTCAAGGCATATCAGAGAAGAACAATGTTTTGAGAAAATATTAGTCATATGTTCATATTTGAGTATGTTTTCTCTACATGGAAAATATGGAATTGACTTGTTAGCTTTAGTGTTGATTTATTAGTTTTATAATATTAGTGAGTGCATTTCCATATCTTTCAGTGTGTACATTTCTTGCTCAAGGGTTAGTTTCACATGTTAATGTTGGAAAACATTGTCTGATACTAGTAAATCAAGTTACAATTTTTGATGTATTTTATTTTTTTTGTTTTATTTTCTCTCATCTTTCCTTATTATTATTTTTGAAAACAGGTTTATATTTTAACCACTAGAAGCTAGGCATACTTTTATACATTCTTGATGGTTAAATTGTACTGGTTTTAGGCTTATATTGCAGGTTAGAGATTTAATAAAAGAACCCTTATAACAACAAAGCTTAGTAAAAATTTGTGGCTAGTACTTGATAGATGGTACCTGTTAAGTGACAACAGTGCCTTTGCTTATGATGCTTTGCCTGTTTGTCTCCAGATCTTGTTTGCTGACTAGGAGAAAATCTCAAAGCCTCAGGGCAATAAACCAATTTCTTGTTAAGAGAATTCCTAATAATGTATCTGGCACTTTAATTTCCATTTGTGGCTGTATAGGACAGGCATTATTTATGTGCATTTAAAATTGTCTTCCAACAGCTCAGATTCATCCAGCTTTTATATGAATTGTTTCTGGGCAGGACCAGTGGCTTTTAAAGTTCTCTGCTATTACTGCATTGTGTTTCTGTTTAGGTAGGAGATGATAATGAAGGAAACCAATCATATTTTCTTTTTTTTATTTGGTTGCAGGAAAATATATTAAGTTCAAGTTAGAATACTGTAGTTTTGCTTTTTTTTTTTTTTTTTTCCACATGAGCAGGCTCTAGGAATCAAACCCTGGTCTCCGGTACAGCAGGCGAGAATTTTGCCACTGAGCCACCAGTGCACTACCCTATTTTTGGTCTTTTAAAAATCTTATATATATTTCAGATACCTTGTTCTTTGTTTTTAAAAATTTATTGTTTTTAAGTGAGGTTTGTTTATTTGCTTTATATTGTTTATCATTAGGGGTTCACTAGAGAAAGAGAAACAGAAGGAGGGGATACATATAATAAGAGATGTTCTTAATGCACTTTTATTGATATATATCATATATTTGCATACGATGCAATCATCCAAAGTGTACAATCAATGGTTCACATTCTCACCATAAAAAGCTGCGCATTCATTATTACAATTGACTTTTTTCTTTTTTTTTGAAAAATAACATATATACAAAAAAGCAATTAATTTCAAAGCACATTGCAACAATTAGTTGTAGAACAGATTTCAGAGTTTGGTGTAGGACACAATTCCACCATTTTAGGTTTTTACTACCAGCTGCTCCAAGACTCTGGAGACTAAAAGAAATATCAATATAATGATTCAGCAATCATACTTATTTGTTAAACCCTACTTTTTCTGTGTAACTCCATCTCCTTTGATCTTCCTCCCATTCCTTAGCATTATTTGGGCTATGCCCATTTTAACTTTCTTATATTGGAAGGGGCTTTTGATAATATGAGATGGGGGGTGGAACTAGTTGATGTTCTGGAGAGGCTGGCTCCTCTGCGTTTTGGGATTTATCTGGTTTCGGAATCCATTTGGAGGTTGTAGGTTTTGGAAAGTAACCTTAGTGTATGGAACCTCTGTAGAATCTCAGCTAAAGCCCTAGGTATTCTTTAGGGTTGGAAGGAATGGTTTTGGTTGGGGTTGACAAGCTATGATAGGTAACAATGTCTATCTGAAGCTTGCATAAGAGTTTCCTCCAGAGTAGCCTCTCGACTCCATTTGAACTCTCTCAGCCCCTGATACCTTATTTGTTACACTTCTTTTCCCCCTTTTGGTCAGGATGGCATTGTTGAGCCCATGGTGTCAGGACCAAGTTCATCCTTGGGGATTATCTCTCATGGTGCTGGGAAGACTTTCACCCCTGGATGTCATGTCCCACGTGGAGGGGAGGTAATGATTTCACTTGCAGAGTTGGGCTTAGAGAGAGAGAGGCCAAATCTGAGCAACAAAAGAGGTCCTCTAGAAGTAACTCATAGAAAAACCTCTAGGTAGGCTAAGCTTCTCCACTATATAAATAAGCTTCACAAAAGCAATTCTCAAGATCAAGGGCTTGGCCTATTGATTTGGGAGTCCCTAATATTTGACACAGCATGAGAGGGTTACCCGGTGATAACGTTTAATAGTTCCATAATTTTTCTTCCATCTCTCAAGGGACTTTGTCAATACTTTTTGATTATCTGCTTACTGGGATGTATCTGGGCATTACATTAAGCTATGCAGGATTACAGGCCTTCATTCCCATTCTCAGTTCCCTGTGTTTGGGTTGTCTAAATGATCTATCCAGACAGGTTGAATTACCAATTGAATTATGTGGTACAGAAAATTAAGGTTCTGGACAAAATAAACCCTTTTTCCTTTGGTCTCATAGAGTAAGTATAGTTCTAAAATACAGAGAATGTCTTCCTTACCCCTGTATTCTGAACTACCTTAATTCTAACATGATCAGCTTTGTTTTTATCTCTAAATGCCAGGTTATACATATATAGAACCTAGAAATAAGAATTATCTCTCCAGATTAAATGTGACTGCTGTAAGAGTTTACAATCTAGGCCCCAATTTTCTTATAAGTATTTTCTAAATGATACCTTACAATATTTGCTGTTTTGTTTCTTGCTTACGTTGCCTCATCAAATGTCCCACAAGTTCATTCACAATGTTGCATGCCTTACAACTTTGTTCCTTTCTGTAGCAGCATAATATTCGATCATATGTATATACCACCGTTGGCTATCCTACTTCTCAATTAGTGCATCCTTCAGCCACCTCCACCTATTGGGCATCGTTTATAATATGCAAGGTCAACAGTCTATCAACACTCTTGATTTTAGTCAATTTCATTGTTCCCAGGAGAAAAATAACTGATAAACACACCATCACCAATTAGAAAATCCAAACCTCCCCTTAACTTTTGTCCCTCCCTCCATTATTTACCCCTGGTGTTGCTATGGTAATTTTCATGTTTTCCTGGTAAACATAGCCCGTAGCATGCAATGGGAATTTTCCCTTTAACTCTAAAATTATATACTCTTTGTACAAGATTCATGCCTCTGAAGTAGTTTATGCAAGAACTTATTTATATTTTAGTGTTAATCAGTGAGACACATGGGTCTATACAATTCCTTTCACTCATGTTCATCTTCAATATGGTAATATTATTCATATACCCACTAATTAACTATTCCCTTACATTTAAGTTCAATCACATTAGCTAATTGTTCATCCATCTCTAGCTTCTGTGTATCTCTAGGTCTGCTATATTCTATATTATAAGCCTCTGAATTTACCTTTACCATAGTCAGAAAAGTGGAATCGTATAGTGTTTATCCTTTTGTGTCTGGCTTATTTCACTTAACATGTGCTTTAGGATGTCATTTTGTTTTACTGCTGCATAATATTCAATCATATGTATGTACCATATCTTGTTAATCTACTCCTTTCTTGATGGGCACTTGGATTTCTTCCATCTTTTGGCAATTATGAGTAATGCTGCTGTGAACATTGGTGTGCAACTGTCTGTTTGTGTCAGTGCTTTCAGCTCTTTTGGGTATATACCGAGTAGTGATATTGCCAGTTCATAGGGTGACATGATATTTTGATTTTTGAGGAACTGCCAGACTGTCTTCCATAGCAATTGTATCATTATACATTCTCACCAGTAGTACATAAATGTCCCCGTTTCTCCACATCATCTCCAACATTTGTAGTTTCCTGTTTAAGTGCAGCCATTCTTTTAGGTGTGAGGTGGTATTTCATTATAGTCTTAACCTGCATTTCCCTTATAGCTAATGAAATTGAGCATCTCTTCATGGGCTTTTGAGCCATCTGTATTTGCCCTTCAGAAAAATGCCTATTCATATTTTTAGCCCAATTTATAATTGGGTTGTTTGTTCTTTTGTTGTGGAATTGTATGTTTTTTTATGTATGCAGAATATCAAACCTTTATCCGATGTGTGATTTCACCTTTTTGACAGTCTTTTGAGGCACAAAAGCATTTGATTTTGAGGAGTTCCCATTCATCTATTTTTATTTTTGTTGCTCATGCTTTGGGTGTAAAGTTTAGGAAGCTACTTCCTGTAACTAGGTCTTCAAGATGTTTCCCTACATTTTCTTCTAGGAATTTTTTGGCCCTGGTTCTTATATTTAGATGTTTGATCCACTTTGAGTTAATTTTTGTGTAGGATATAGGGTAAGGGTCCCCTTTCATTCTTTGGCCATTGATATACAATTCTCCTATGCCCATTTATTCAAAAGACTATTTCGTCCAAGTTCAGTAGATTTGGGGGCCTTGTCAAAGATCAGTTGACCATAGATTTAGTGGTCTATTTCTGCACCCTCAATTCAATTCCATTGGTCAATCTATCTTTGTGACAGTACTATGCTGTTTTGATCACTGTGGCTTTATCATAAGCTTTGAAATCAGGAAGTGTTATCCCTCCTACTTAGTTCTTCTTTTTAGGATATTTTTAGCTATTCAAGGTCTTTTTCCTTTCCAAATTTATTTGGTAACTAGCTGTTCCAAGTCTTCAAAGTAGGTTGTTGGAATTTTGATCAGTACTACGTTGAATCTGAAGATCAGTTTGGGTAGAATTGACATGTTCACTATGTTTAACCTTCCTGTCCATGAGCAGGGAATATCTTTCCAGCTATTTAGATTTTCTTTGATTTCTTTTAGCAATGTAGTTTTGTGTGTGCAGGTCCTTTATATCCCTAGCTAAGTTCATTCCTAGATACTTGATTCTTTTAGTTGCTGTTTTGAATGGATTTTTTTCCTTGACTCATCAGTTAGATCATGCTTGCATATAGAAACATTACTGATTTTTGCACATTAATTTTTATATCCCTCCACCCTGCTGAATTTGTTTATTAGCTCAAGTGACTTTTTCAGACATTTCTCAGGATTTTACAAGTATAGTATAATGTCATCTCTAAATAATGAAATAATGAAAGTTTTGTTTCTTCCTTTCCAATTTGGATGGCTTTTATTTATTGTTGCTGCCTGATTGCTCTAATGAGAAATTCAGTACAGTGTTGAATAATAGTAGTGACAGAAGGCATCCTTGTCTCGTTCTTGATCTTAGCGGAAAGCTTTCAGTCTTTCACCATTGAGTATGATGCTGGCTGTGGGTTTTTCATATATGCTCTTTATCATATTGAGGAAGTTACCTTTGATTCCTACCTTTTGAAGTGTTTTTATCAGAAAAGGATACTGAATTTTATCGAATGCTTTTTCAGCATCAATTGAGATGGTCATGTGGGTTTTCCCTTTTGATTTGTTAGTTTGTTGTTTTACATTTTCTTGTGTTGAACCACCCTTGCATTCTGGTATAAACCCTGCTTGTTCGTGGTGTATAATTCTTTTAATGCTCTTGGATTCAATTTCCTAGTATTTTGTTGAGAATTTTTGTATTTATGTTCATTAGGGAGATTGGCCTGAAGTTTTCCTGTCTTATAGCATCGTTACATGGTTTTGGTATTAAAGTGATGTTAGCGTCATAAAATGAGTTAGGTAGTGTTCCTTTTTCCTCAATCTTTTTGAAAAATTTGAGCAGTATTAGTGTTAGTTCTTTTTGGAATGTTTGATAAAATTCCCCTGTGAGTTTTATCCGGCCCTGGGCTTTTCTTTGTAGTAAGATTGTTTGATAACTGATTGAATCTCTTTACTTGTCATTGCTTTGTTGAGATCTTCTATTTCTTCTCCAGTTAGTGTAGGCTATTCATGTGTTTATAGGAATTTGTCCATTTCATCTAAGTTGTCTAGTTTGTTGGCATATAGTTGCTCATGGTAGCCTCTTACTATTTTTTTTTACTTCTTCAGGGTCCTTTGTAATGGCCCCCCTTCTCATTTCTGATTTTGTTCATCCACATCGCTCTCTTTGTCAGCCTTGCTAGTGGTCCCTCAATTTTATTGATTTTCTTAAAGAACCAACTTTTGGTTTTATTGAGTCTTTCTATTGTTTTGTTCTCCCATTCACTTAACTCCACTTTAATTTTTGTTATTTCTCTTCTTCTGTTTGCTTTGGGGTTAGTTTGCTGTTCGTTCTCAGGGCCTTCCAGGTGAGCAATTAAATCCTTAGTTTTTCTTCTTTCTTGTTTTTTTAACATGTGCATTTAAGGCAATAAATTCCCCTTTCAGCACTACTTTTGCTCCATCCCGTATGTTCTGATATGTTGTGTTCTCATTTTCATTCGTCTCCAGATAGTTACTGATTTCTCTAGCAATTTCTGTATGACCCACTGGTTAAGAGTGCCTTATTTAATCTCCATATGTTTGTGCAAGTTGTTGTCCTTTGGTGGTTATTGATTTCCAGCTTTGTTCTTTTGTGATTAGAGAAAGTACTTTGAATAATCTCAGTCTTTTTAAATTTATAGAGACTTGTTTTTTGCCCAGTATATGATCTATTTTGGAGAACATTCTATGAGTACTAGAGGAGAACATATGTCCTGGTGTTTGGGGGGTGTATTGACCTATATATGTCTGTTAGGTCTAATTCGTTTATCAGATTGTTTAAGTTCTCTATTTCCTTGTCAATCCTCGGGTTGTTTTTATCTATAGAGGAGAGTGGTGTATTGAAGTCTCCTACTATTATTGTTGAAACATCTGTTCCTCCCTTCATTTTTGCCGGTTTGCCTCCTGTAGTTTGGAGCTCCTTAATTGGGAGCATAAACATTTATTATTATTTTTGCTGTTGTTGGGAAGTGTTCTAGTTTGCTAGCTGCCGGAATGCAACACACCAGAGACGGATTGGCTTTTAATAAAAGGGGATTTATTTTGTTGGTTCTTCAGAGGAAAGGCGGCTAACTTTCCACTGAGATTCTTTCTTACGTGGAAGGCACAGGATGGTCTCTGCTGGTCTTCTCTCCAGGCCCCTGGGTTCCAACAACTTTCCCCGGGGTTACTTCTTTCTCCATCTCCAAAGGCCTGGGCTGAGCTGCAAGTGCTGAGATGAGGAATGCCGAGCTGCTTAGGCTGTGCTACGTTGCGTTCTCTCATTTAAGCACCAGCCAATTAAGCCAAACGTCAATCATTGCAGCAGACACGCCTCCTAGCCGACTGTGGATGTAATTGGCAACAGATGAGGTTCACGTACCGTTGGCTCATGTCCGCAGCAACAAGACTAGGTATGCTCACCTGGCCAAGTTGACAACTGAATCTAACACAGGAAGTTTAAAAAAATTTTTTTTTTATTGTGAAATCTTCACACACATACTTCCTATACATGGTGCACAATCAGTGGCTCACAATATCATCACATAGTTGTGCATTCATCACCTTAAACATTTGTATCGCTCCAGAAAAAAAACAACAACAACAAAAGACAGAAGGAAAAACTCATATATACCATATACCTTACCCCTCCCTCTCGTTGACCACTTGTATTTCCATGTACCCAATTTATTTTACCCTTTGCCTCCCTATTATTTATTTATTTATTTATATCCGTATATATTTTTTACTCATCTGTTCGTACCCTGGATATAAGGAGCATCAGACACAAGGTTCTCACAATACACAGTCATATTGTAAACCTTATATCTTTATACAATTGTCTTCAAGAATCTAGGCTAGTGGACACAGTTCAACAGCCTTAAACCCTTCCCTCTAGCCACTCCAATACACCATAAACTAAAAAAGGGACATCTATATAATGCATAAAGAATAACCTCCAGGATAACCTCTCGACTCTGTTTGAAATTTCCCAGCTACTGAAACTTTATTTTGTCTCATTTCTCTCATCCTCTTTTTGGCCAAGAAGGCTCTCTCAATCTCTTGATGCTGGGTCCTGACTTATCCCAAGCTTTCTGTCCCATGTTGCCAGGGAGATCCACACCCTGGGAGTCATGTCCCATGAAGTGGGGAAGGCAGCAAGCTCACATGCTGAGTTGACTTAGAGAGAGGCCACTTCTGAGCCACAAAAGAGGATCCCTGGGGGTGACTCCTAGGCCTAATTTCAAATAGGCTTCGCTATCGTTTGCAGAAATAAGTTTCATAGGGGTGAACATATGATCAAGGGCTTGGCTCATTTTTTCGGCTGTCCCCTCTGCTTGCTTCTCCAAAGGGAGAAGTTGAATATTTCCTCCCTTGTCCCATTCCCCCAAGGAGACTTTGCAAATTCTTCTTTATTCACTGCCCAAATCACTCTGGGATCTATCTATTCGTATCCTTGGGTCTAAGATGAGACCCAAGATTGGGTAGAGTGTAGATATGGATCATATTTCTTAATGCATTCTGCCAATTTTTATTTTAACTGGCAAGTGTGCGCCATTAACATAAAGTTATTACTGTAAATGCATTTCTTGAACCCATCATCTTTTCCTTTGGATTTTATTTGTCAGATCTTTATATTCTTTTCCCTCTTTCTTTTTTTATCCCTTAAATTACCCTTATTGGTACTCTTCAAATTTGTGCCCTCCTCCAGAGCCCCCTCTCCTATATTTATTTAATTTACTTCTTTTCAGCTCACAGAACTCCCTATAGTATTTCTTGTAGGGCTGGTCTCTTGTTGACAGACTCTCTCAGCATTTGTTTGTCTATGAAAATTTTAATCTCTTCCTCAGTTTTAAAGGACAATTCGGCTGGGTACTGAATTCTTGCCTAGATGTCTTTTTCTTTCAGGACCTTATATATATATCATATCACTGCTTTCTTGCCTCCACAGTGGCAGTTGAGTATCCTGATCTCAGTCTTATGTGGTTTCCCTTGTTTATAGTAGACTGTTTTCCTCTTGCTACTTTCAGGATTTTCTGCTTCTCCTCAACATTTGACACTGAGTAGTATGTGTCTTGGAGTAGGTATATTTGGATTAATTCTATTTGGGGTTTATTGGGCTTCTTTGATTTGCATATTTATGTCTTTTATAAGGGTTGAGAAGTTTCCTCCCATTATATCCTCAGCTATCTTCTGTCTCCTTCTGGGATACCGATGATTCTTTTCTTTGTGTGGTTCACTTTTTCCATCATTTTCCTGAGTTCCAGTTTAAATATTTCCATCTTTTTTGCCTTCTGCTCTGTTGTGTGTTCAAAATCAATTGTCCTGTCCTTTAGTTCACTTATTCTTTCTTCTGTTGCTTCAAATCTGCTGTTGTGTGTCTAGTATATTTAGTTCGGTCTATAGATCTTTAGTCTTTGTGATAGCTGCTATTTTTCTGTTTATTCTTCCAGATTCTTATTTATGCTTCTCTAAGTGTCTTCATGATATCCTTTATGCCATTAGCAAACTATTGATTTTATTTAGTAGATTTATATGAACATCTTTGATTAGTTCTTCCAAAGTCTGTAACTCCTTGGGTGTTTACTTTGGTCATTAGACTGGGTTATATCTATCTGCAACTTCATATGCTTTGTGATTTGCTGTTCCCTTTGGGGCATGCAGTTGTCTTGATAGAGTTACTTTGGAAGTTGATTTCCTTCAGTAGTCAAAAGTTTTGTAATTGTTGGACAGGTGTGGGGTAGGATGTGGGGCATGGGGTGGGGCATAGTGGTACCGTGATGGGTTGTACACAGAAATAGGTGTGGGTTGGGGTCACTATACTGGTGCCCGGGAGCATGGGGCATAAGGGGGTTGGAGTGGGGGTCAGTGCTGGAGCCGTGAGGTTGGTGTTCAGCTCTGGCATGCCTTGGAGTGCAGGAGCAGGTCATGGTCTGGGGAGCATTGAAGCAGGGCATGGTGGGAATTGGATCACAGGGAGGGGTTGTATGGATGTGTGGGGGCTTGTGCGCCAGCAGGCTGTAGATAGGTGTGGGGAGTGTAGGGTTTGTGGCTATCAGAGTGCTAGGTTTGGAGTGCAGAGATTGGGGTATAGGGCAGGTGGGGTGCAGCTGTATGTTTGCACATGGGGAGGAGGTCCACAGAGACTGGTATGCACATGTATGCCTGATCAGGGGCAAGAAGCATTTGCAGGGTTTGCAGGTCAGGGGTTAGGGGTCAGGGTGCATGTGTGTGTATGTTTTGGGGTGGGTACAGCCCTGGCATGGGTGCACAGGTGGGTGTGGGGCACAGGTATACATGTTCATGGGGCATGTGAGGGGCCCTGGGCACAGGTGCTTGTTGGCAGGGCTGGTGCTGTGGGGCACGGATGTACCCAATGAGTACCTACTGAGTGGAGGGTGGGGTTCTTGTGCCAAGGGGTGAAGTAAGTGTGTGCGCATGCCCAGGGCAGGGGCCTGGGACTGGGATGCACACATGTGCAAGGCGAGCGTGGGTGGGGTGCAGGGGTTGAGGGGTTGGGGTGCAGATGCGTAGGTACCTGGGTGGGCAAGACGTTGGTGTGTGCATAAGCATAGCTCTGGGGGAGTGGTGAGAGGTGTTGTGCGGCTTCTTGGGTTGGTGGCAGTTATAGCATGGATTCACAGGTCAGTGCCTGCAGGGGGTGGGGAGGGAGATGTGGGGGGCGAGGGGATAAGGCCAGGGTTCCAGTGTGCTTTTGCATGGGAGAGGTGTGGACCTGGGGCAGGCGTGTGCTCATGTGTGAGGTGGATTGTGGGACGGAGTTGCTCCCGTGGGGAGGGCCGGGTGGGGGTGCTTGGAGCTCCGGGTGAGGGCAGGACTTGTGTGTCGGGGGCATTGTGGTGGTGACTGGAGGTAGGGTTCAGTTGCGTGTGGGGTGTCGTGGTTCATGGGGGTGTGGGCGTTGTGCACTTAGGTGTAGCGCATTCAAAGAGTGCTGCTTGGCTTAATTCCCAGTGCTGGCCTCCCTAGGGAGTGTGTGCACTCCTGAGGGCTCCGGGCCTCTGTTTGGAAAGGGGTGCATTAGGCTGTTTACACTAGCTGGGTTCTTTGTGGTTTTCTGTGTCTCAATTCCTTACTTTTTCATCACATTTTTTTCTATGTGATGTAGAAGACCCTCTCAGGTCACTTAACGCCCTGGAGTTGCTGTCCTGGTTGTTTTTCTGTCAATTCTCTAGCTGTTCCTTGGTGCAGGGGTGAATTCGACCTAGCCTATTCTGCCATCTTCCCGAAGTCTCATAGTCTCCTGTTCGTTTACCATACCATTTTTTAAAGGACTCATGAGATACAGAAATATTTTTATTTACTAACTGAATTTTTGAGCCTGATGTGGATAATGATGCTTATACCAGTTTGTGGCATTAGAGGTCATCTGAGGTTGTTTTCATCTTGGCCATTGAGTTTTTCTTGGTATAAGAAATTTTGCTATGCCCATACATATTTTTTGTGAACATCATTAAACTTGTCATGTCTGATAACTACCAAAGTAGTGATAACTTTGAAAGTGTCAGCAAGAAGAGGCATGTGATTATAGTGGAAATGAAAGTGATGAGAAAATACTCGTATGAAATGAATCTTTTGAAAGAAGGAACAGTTCTGAAAGCAAATGAAAAGTCCTAAATGTATACATAATTGTCTTTTGGTGAGTGAAAAGGGGAAATGGGGAAAAAATGAATTAAGTATCCAGTAACAAGGATTCTCCACCTTGATAGCCATTAGAATCATCTGGTGAACTTTAAAGATCCCAGTGCCCTGGACCTACCATTTAACAATGAAATAAAAATTTATGTGGGTGGAACCCAGGCATCTGTATTCAGTAAAGCTCTCCTGATGATTCCAGTGTGCAGCCAAGGACGAGATCTACTAGGCAATTGAAGAGAACCTCATCAGCAGATCTTTCTTAGTTTAACTTCAACAATAGACTAAAAATTGATAGAATTTAAAGGCTAAGCTTGGTGAACCTTTACTAATAAAACTCTCCTCTCAAGCCAAGGCTAAGTGGCATGTACATAACATCAAAATGAATGTTCATGTGGCATACTGTAGCTACTAAGAAGTTCCCTGTGATGCTTGGTTACTTGTGGAAATCATCAAGGGGGAAGGTTAAGTATCTTAATAGATAGAAAAACCATGTATATTTTGGAAAAAGATGCCCAGTTGAACAGGTAACAGCCAGGAGAAGAGTATGCCCAATTTTAAAGCTTCAATGGACCGACTTGACCATTTTACTTGGTGGCAATAAACCTAAACCATTCTTTAGTTTGGATTTAACAGACATCCCTTCAGTTTTTACTTATTCCTAAATAGAAAAATCCCATGCATACTATAAAAAAAATCCCTAATGGGTTAATTGTCTTGACATTTTAAAGGTACTAATTTCATGATTTCTTAATCTATTAACAATTTCTTATTATTGTAGGATAGTGTGTTTTTTCCCTCCCTACAAGTAAGCATGGTTGGTAATCACCTTACTGTGATTCAGAATTAGCTTCCAAACCTTTTCATTAGCAGAACAGGACAGAGAAGTAACTTGGGTACTCTTTTCTGAAGATTTATTGAATTGTGAAGACAAATTATTCTGACGGCAAATCAGATAATCTTAAATTTTAACTGTTCCTTGCATGCTATCAACACATTAGATTTTCTTTGTACACTTTTTATTAGGAAAACTGTTTTATACTGTGTCTGTGAATTGAAAGTTATTTTCTTATTTTCAATCTAGTAAACCTTTTTAGTAGTTTTTAGTTTGTTTTTTATTTACACTAGGTCTGGAATATTTTAGAGCATCTCCATATTTTACAAATGAGGAAAGGCCCAGAGATGCTATGACATCCTACATTAGTGCTGCATCTAGGACTCAAAACTGGATTTCTGAGGTTTTTTTTTCCTTAACCTTTTTATTATAAAATAAAATTCAGGTATATAAAATCACAAAACCTAATGTTTAGCTTAATGAATTATTATAAGGAGAACAATAAACAGAACCTTGCCAGCCACCCCAGCACGTTCACTATGAGTCCTGTCCCAGTCTCGAACCTCCTTCTTCCCCTAAAATAATCACCATCTTGACTTTTATATGTATCATCTCCTTGAGTTTCTTTGTGCTTTTATCATCTAAAAATGCATCCCCAGATACCATAGTTTAATCTTGTTCATATTTTTAAATTTGGCATATCTTTTAAGTCTTTTAATCTGCATGTCCCCCATCTATCCCTTTATTTTATCCAGGACAGTCAGGATTTTGCTGACTGCATACACGTGGTGAAGTTAACGTGTTTTTTCTGTTTTTCCTATTTCCTGAAAAATGGCAGCTAGATCCAGAGGTTGTATCAGACTCAGGTTTAATCCCTTTGGCAAGAGTGTAGGAGAAATTGTGTTCTTATATCAGAAGGCACTTGATGCCTGGTTCATAATTAAGATTCTATAATTTCATTTTCATTTATTAGTTGAATACTTTTAAAAAGAGACACTTCCTCTCAAATACTATTTGGTTACCTTGTGATACAGGAAAGTCAAGATAAAAGCTTTTTTTATTTTCCTTTGCCTGTTTTCAAAATATTGAATTGGTTCTCTTTTATTCATTATGTAGCTATTTTAAAATATCATTTAGAATTTATGTATCATTATTATTTATATTTATCAAAGCTCAATTTGTTCCATCTTTGGTTAGTGAGAGCCTTGTCCAGTTGGTTCTTAGCCCTTTTGACATGTCCCTAGTAGTTTTTGATTGTTTCGTTCTTGCCTTGTAAGATAAGATGATCCAGGCTACTCCACCCCACAGCTCTATTTCCCACTCTACCAGCCATTTATTTTAAAGGAAATGATGTTTCAAGACTATAAATCTGGGAGTCAAGGATGCTTCTTGCTAGTGTGTTAGTCACTTTTTTTTTTTTTAGGTCTTTTCTATGGACAGATAGCAAAAGAAAAAAATGTATTTGTGGTCTGTGTGTGCGCATAACCTACTTTTTTCTTTTTGTTTTGGTTGTACTATACCTACATTGACTGAGCACTTAGCCATTATATTTTGCACTCTTCTTTTTAGCCCTCATTTGGTCTTTACCTCTATGAGTGACTTTCTTTTTTTGCATGGGCAGGAATCGAACCTAGCTGTCCGTCATGGCAGGCGAAACTCTGCCTGCTGAGCCACCATGGCCCGCCCAGCAATTGGATTTTAATATTCACCTCCTTGAGTTTCTTTATGCATCTCCAGATGCCATACTTTAATCCTGTTCATGTTTTTAAATTTGGCATACCAGTCCTTATGTCAGTTTCTCTTGATATTTCGTTTGAAGTTCATCCTTTAGTAGATTCTTCAGAAGCACTCATGGAAACAATATACCCTGAGGTTTGTATGTTACCAGTTTTCAATGCCCTTTATACTTGAAGGTCAGTTTTATTGGTTATAAAACTCTTGGTTCACATTTTTTTTTTACCTTAGGATCTTAAATATATTATTCCATTTTCTTCTGGCATAGGGTGTTGTTGTCAGAAAAGACTACTGATAACTAATTTTATTCCTTCTAGTATGCGCTTTCATTGTATAGTTATGAAAAAAAAAAACTTTCATGGAAGTGTTCTGTTTTCTTGTTTTTATTTTCTTTTTCAAGGATCCCATTATCTGTATGTTGGGTTTTTGCCTGTCTTTAATTTGTCACTTTATCTCAAATCCCTTTACGTTAGTCTTCATTTCTTCTTTTTAAAAAATATTTTTATTGATAAATCTTCACATGCGGACAGTCCATACATGGTATACAATAAGTGCCTCCCAATATCATCACATAGTTCTGTATTCATCACTGTAATCATTTTTAAACACTTACATCACTCCAGAAAAAGAAATAAAAAGATAAAAGAGAAAACTCATACATCCCATCCCCCTCAACCCTCCCTCTCATTGATCACTAGTATTTGTCTACCCAATTTATTTTACTCTTTATCCTCCCTATTATTTAATCTTCATTTCTTCTTGATTAAAAAAAATTTTCATTTATTTTACCTTAGCATCTCTTGACATTATAGCTTATTTGTTCTTGTGTCTTCATTTCTGAAATGCTGTTGAATTTCATTTTATTTTTTTCCCTGAGTTCCCTCAGTTCTCTCTTCTTATTCCTGGGTTTACTTAGCTCTACTTCAAGTATTTTTTCTCCATGTCTTTTATTGTTCTTTTCAATATCTTTTAGCTTATTTAAAAATTGTAAGATACAGTTTTGATCTGTTTTATGGGTATGTTTTTGTGGTGCCCTTTCATCTTCTTAGGATTATCCAATTCAATTGTAATTCTGTTCTTGGTAATTTCTCCTCAATGCAGAATCCTGTCTTTGAAGGGAAACTCAAGAGCTTGGTATCAAGAGTTCATACTTCATAGTTCAATATCAACCGCACCAGCCTCTTCCAATTTTACCCTGGACCCCTTGCACTTACCCACAATTGGAATAGGCCAAACTACTCCCTGTTTCAGTTGCTGTTCTTCAAATTGGCTTACTAAGATTTCCAGTGACTACCTCTGAGCTATTTTGTAGTTCTCTTGTTTCGAGTCCATCACATACCTTGTTGCTGCCCTTCGCTGCTTCCGTCTAAGCCATTGATCCTGTGCAGGTCTTGTGGCCTTTGGTGGTTTGCCTCCAGCTGCTTATATTTTGAGGATTGTGAACATACCATATCACTCAGTATTGTTGGATTTTAGACTTTGCTGTTTAGTTTTTTTTTTGTTTGTCTGTTTGTTTTTAACTTTTTTATTGTATAATATAACATATATACAAAGCAAAGAAAGAAAAAAGCAGTAGTTTTTAAAGCACTCTTCAACAAGTAGTTATAGGACAGATCGCAGAGTTTGCCATGCGCTACCATACCATCATCTCAAATTTTTCCTTCTAGTTGCCCCAGTATGGGAAGTTAGAAGGAATATATGTTTTTTTATCCTCACCATCAACATTGTTTTTTCTTTTTTTGTGAAAAATAACAAATATACAAAAAAGCAATAAATTTCAAAGCACAGCACAACAATTAGTTGTAGAACAGATTTCAGAGTTTGATATGGGGTACAATTCCACAATTTTCAGTTTTTATTTGTAGCTGCTCTAAGATACAATCATATTCATTTGTTAAACCGTACCTTCTCTGTATAACTCCACCATCACCTTTGATTTTTCTATCCCATTCTTTAGGGGTATTTGGACTATGCCCATTCTAACTTTTTCATGTTGGAAGGGGCTGTCAATAATATGGGGTAGGGAGATGGAACTAGGTGATGTTCTGGAGAGGCTGGGCCCTCTAGGTTTCAGGAATCATCTGGTCCAGGGACACATCTGGAGGTTGTAGGTTTCTGGAAAATTACCCTTGTGAATGGAGCATTTGTAGAATCTTATATATTGCCTTATGTATTCTTTAAGATTAACAGGAATAGTTTTGGTTGGAGGTTGGCAGTTGTGATAGGTAGCAATATCTAACTGAAGCTTGCATAGCGTGACCTCCAGAGTAGCCTCTCGACTCTATTTGGACTCTCTTAGCCACTGATACTTTATTAGTTACACTTCTTTATCCCTTTTGGTCAGGATGGAATTGTTGATCCCATGGTGCCAGGGTCGAACTCATCCCTGGGAGTCATCTCCCATGCTGCCAGGGAGACTTTCACCCCTGGATGTCATGCCCCATGTAGTGGGGAGGGCAGTGATTTCATTTGCAGAGTTGGGCTTAGAGAGAGTGAGGCCACATTTGAGCAACAAAAGATGTTCTCTAGAAGTAACTCTTAGGCATACCTATAGGTAGGCTAAGCTTCTCTGCTACCTACATAAGCTTTGTTAAGTATAAGCCTCTAGATCAAGGGCTTGGCCTACTGATTTGGGTGTCCTTAGTGTTTTTTTGTTTTAATCATTATATATATTTATTTGTATTTATTTATTTTTAACTTTTTTAAAACTTTTTTTATTGTATAGTATAGCATATATACAAATCAAAGAAATAAAAAAGCAATAGTTTTCAAAGCATTCTTCAAAAAAGTAGTTACAGGATAGATCCCAGAGTTTGTCATGGGCTACCAGATGATCCTTTCCTATTTTTCCTTCTAGCTGCTCCAGAATATAGGTGGCTAGAGGGCTTAAATACCTTTTTGTCATCACAATCGATGTTTTTTTCTTCTTTTTTTTTTTGTGAAAAATAACATGTATACAAAAAAGCTACAAATTTCAAAGCACAGCACTACAATTTGCTGTAGAACATATTTCAGTTTGACATGGGTTACAATTCCACAATTTTAGGTTTTTACTTCTAGCTGCTCTAAAATAATGGAGACTAAAAGAGATATCAATTTAATGATTCAGCATTCATATTCATTTGTTAAGTCTTATCTTCTATGTTTAATTCCACCATCATTTTTCGTCTTTCCATACCTCTCTTTGGGGTTGTTTGGGCTATGGCAATTCTAAATTTTTGATATTGGAAGAGTCTGTCACTAATCTGGGATAGGGAGATAGATCTATCTCATGTTCGGGAGAGGCTGGGCTAGGTTTCAGGACTTATCTGGACCAGGAACCCATCTGGAGGTTGTAGGTTTCTGAAAAGTTACTTTAGTGCCTGTAACACTTGTGGAATCTTATATATTGGCCCAGATGTTCTTTAGGATTGGATGGAATGGTTGTGGGTTGGCAGGTTATGATAGGTAGCAAGGTCTACCTGTAGTTTGTGTAAGAGCAACCGCCAGAGTAGCCTCTTGATTCTATTTGAACTCTCTCTGCCACTGATACTTTATGAATTACACTTCTTTCCCCCCTTTTGGTCAGGATGTTATTATTGATCCCATGGTGCCAGGTCTGGATTCATTCCTGGGAGTCCTCTCCCATGTCACCAGGGAGACTTTCACCCCTGGATGCCATGTCCCATGTAGAGGAGAGGGCAATGATTTCACTTGTAGAGTTGGGCTTACAGAGAATGAGGCCACATCTGAGCAATAACAGAGATCCTCCAGAAGTAACTCTTAGGCCTGCCTATAGGTAGTCTAAGCTTCTCTGCTACCTACATAAACTTTACAAGAGTAAGCCTCATGATCGAGGGCACAGCCTATTAATTTGGGTATTCCTAAGATTTGACACAGTATCAGGGGATTCTCTGATGATAAGGTTTAATAGTTCCATAGTCTTTCTCTCCTCCTTCAGGTGACTTTGCCAATACTTTTTGATTATCTGCTTAATATACTCTAGGATGTTTCCAGGCATTAAAAATAATCTATACAATAATCTTTCTTATTCTGTGCTCTCTGTGTTTCATTTGTTCAAATGAGCTATACAGATAGGTTGAATTCAATTATGCACTACAGAAAATTTCAGTTCCAGGTCAAATAAACCTTTCTTCCATTGATCCCAAAGAGTTTGTGTGTTCTAAAATATAGACACTGTCTTCCTTACCCCTATGTTCTGAATTACTTTATCCCCAACCTGTTTGACTTTGTTCTTATCTCTAACTATCCGGTTATATATATATGAAATAGCCTTTCAAAATCCAGAAATAAAAATCATCACTCTGGACTTAATGTATCTGCTCTAAAAGTTTACAATCTAGGCCCCTGTTTTCTTATAAGCATTTTCTAAAGGTGATCTTACCATTGTTGTTGTTTTTTTTTCTGTCTGGCTTGTTTTGTCTCACCAAATGTCCCACATATTCATTCACATCATTGCATGCCTCACAACATTGTTCCTTTCTGTAGTAGCACAGCCTTCATTCATAAGTATACACCACTGTTTGCCAATCTACTTCTCCATCAGTGCATCCTTCAGCCACCTGCATTCCATCAACATTCTCAATTTTAGATGATTTTAGAGACAGAAAACCAATAAACACACCCTCACCAAATAGAAAATCTAACCCCTCTCTTAACTCTTGTCTCTCACCCCATTATTTACCTTTGCTGTTGCTGTGGTAGTGCTCATGGTTTCCTTTTGAACATAGCTCATAGCATGCAATAGCAGTTTTCCTCCAGTACCCTAGACTTAAGCACTCTTTCTGCAAGAATCATATCTTTGAAGTAATTCTTACGAGAACTCCCTCATATTTCTAATGTGAGCCAGTGGTACACATAAGTCTATACAACCCCTTTCAATCTTGTTCATCTTCAATATGGTAATATGAATTCATCTTCAATATGGTTCTTCTAGACCTACTAGAGAATCACCTTTGCTCCTATCTATTTCCTTACATTGGAATTCAACCTCATTAGCTAATTGTTCATCCATCTCTAGCTTCTATGTATTTCTAAGTCCCCTATACTCAATGTTATAAGCCTCTAATTATACCTTTATGCTGGTCATAAAAGTGAAGGTAGTATCTGTCCTTTTGTGTCTGGGTAAATTTTGCTCAGCATTATGTCCTCATAGCTCAACCATCTTGTCATGTCCCTCAGGACGTCATTTTGTCCTACTGCTGCATAATACTCCATCATATGTATATACCACATTTTGTTGATCCCTCATCTGTTGATGGACATTTGGTTTATTTCCATATTTTGGCGATTGTGAATAATGCTGCTATGAATATCGGTGTGCAAATGTCAGTTTGTGTTGTTGCTTTCAGCTCTTCAGGCTATATACCAAGTAGTGCTATTGCTGGGTCATAGGGCAACTTGATATTTAGTTTTATAAGGAACCGTCAGTCTTCCATAGTGACTGCACCATCAGACATTCCCACCAGCAGTGCATAAGTGTCCCGGTTTCCCCACATCCTTTCCAACATTTATAGTTTCCTATTTGTTTAATAGCAGCCATTCTTATAGGTGTGAGGTGGTACCTCATTGTCATCTTGATCTGCGTTTCCCTTATAGCCAGTGAAAATGAGCATCTCTTCATGTGCTTTTGAGCCATCTGTATTTGCTCTACATATTCATGTCTTTAGTCCATTTTATAATTGGATTGTTTCTTCTTTTGTTGTTGAGTTATATGATTACTTTGTATTACAGGAAATCAAACCTTTGTCTGGTATGTGATTTCCAAATATTTTCTCCCTTTGAGTTGGCTGCCTCTTCACCTTTTTGACAAAGTCTTCTGAGGTACAGAAGCATTTGATTTTGAGGAGTTCCCATTTACCTATTTTTTCTTTTGTTGCTTGTGCTTTGGGTGTAAAGTTTAGGAAGCTGCCTCCTTATTACTAGGTCTTGAAGATGTTTCTCTACATTTCCTTCTAGAGGCTTTATGGTGCTAGTTCTTATATTTAGGTGTTTGATCCACTTTGAGTTGATTTTTGTGTAGGGTCCTTTTTCATTCTCTTGGCTATTGATAACCAGTTCTTCCATGCCCAATTATTGAAAAGCGTATTTTGCCCCAGTTCAGAGGATTTGGGGACCTTGTCAAAAATCAGTTGACCATAGATATGGTGGTCTGTTTCTGCACTCTTGATTTGATTGCATTGGTCAATGCTTCTGTCTTTGTGCCCGTACCATGCTGTTTTGAGCACTGTGACTTTATAATAGATTTTAAAATCAAGGATTGTTAATCCTCCCACTTTGTTCTTCTTTTTTTAGGATGCTTTTAGCTATATGGGGTCTCTTTCCCTTCCAGGTAAGTTTGATAGTTAGCTTTTCCAAATCTGCAAAGTAGGCTGTTGGAACTTTGGTTGGTACTGTGTTCAATCTATAGATCAATTTGGGGAGAATTGACATCTTAACTATATTTTGCCTTCCTATCCATGAGCAAGGAATGTCTTTCCACCTATTTAGATCTCCTTTGACTTCTTTTAGCAATGTTATGTAGTTTTCTGTGTACAAGTCCTTTACATCCCTAGTTAAGTTCATTCCTAAGTATTTGATTCTTTTAGTTGCAATTTTGAATGGAATTTTTTCCTGAACTGACTTCTCAGCTAGGTTGTTGCTTGTGTATAGAAATATTATTGATTTGCACATTAATTTTATATCCTGCCACCTTTCTGAATTTGTTTATTAGCTCAAGTAACTTTGCTGTAGATTTCTTAGGATCTTCTAAGTATAGTATCATATCATCTGCAAGTAATGAGAGTTTACTTCTTCCTTTTCAATTTGAATGTCTTTTATTTTTTTGTCCTGCCTGATTGCTCTAGCTAGAACTTCTAGCACAATGTTGAATAATAGTTGTGACAGCGGGCATTCTTGTCTTGTACCTGATCTTAGGGGGAAGGCTTTTAGTCTCTCTATTGATTACGATGCTGTCTATTGTTTTTTCATATATTCCTTTTATCATATTGGGTAGTTACTTTTTATTCCTATCTTTAGGAGCGTTTTTATCAGAAAAGGGTGCTGAATTTTGTCGAATGCTTTTTCAACATCAATTCAGATGATTATGTGATTTTTCCCTTTTGATTTGTTAATGTGCTGTATTACATTCATTGAATTTCTTGTGTTGAGCCATCCTTACATTCTTGGTATAAACCCCACTTTGTCATGGTGTTTAATTCTTTTAATGTGCTGTTAGATACGATTTGCTAATATCTTATTGAGAATTTTTGCATGTATATTCATTAGGCAGATTGACCTGTAGTTTTCCTTTCTTATAACATCTTTACCCGGTTTTGGTATTAAAATGATGTTAGCTTTATAAAATGAGTTAGTTAGAGTTCCTTTTCCCTCAATTTTTTAGAAAAGTTTGAGCAGGATTGGTGTTAGTTCTTTCTGGAATGTTTGATAATATTCCCCTGTGAAGCCATCTGGCCCTCGGCTTTTCTTTGTAGGAAGAGTTCTGATGACTGATTGAATGTCTTTATGCTTGGTTGGTTGAGATCTTCTATTTCTTCCTGAGTCAGTGTAGCTTGTTTGTGTGTCTCCAGGAATTTGTCTGTTTCATCTAAGTTGTCTAGTTTGTTGGCGTATAGTTGTTCATAGTATCTTCTTATGATATCTTTTATTTCTTCAGGGTCTGTGGTAATGCATCGCTTCTCATTTCTGATTTTGTTTATTTGCATCCTCTCTCTTTTTTTCTTAGTCAGTCTTGCTAGTGGCTCATCAATTTTATTGATTTTCCCAAGAACCAACTTTTGGTTTTATTGATTCTTTCTGTTGTTCTCTTATCCTCCCATTTATTTATCTCTGCTTTAATCTTTGTTATTTCTCTTGTCCTATTTGCTTTGGGGTTAGTTTGCTGTTCTTTCTCAAGTTCCTCCAGGTTTGCTGTTAAGTCCTCGATTTTGCTCTTTCTTGTTTTTTAATAGAGGCATTTAAGGCAATAAATTTCCCTCTCAGGACAGCCTTTGCCACATCCCGTATATCCTGATAAGTTGTATTCTCATTTTCATTCATGTCTAGATAGCTACTGATTTCTCTAGTAATGTTTTCTTTGACCCAGTGGTTAAGAATGTGTTATTTAATCTCCATAAACTTGTGAGTGTTCTTGTTCTTTGGTGGTTTTTGAGATCCACCTTCATCCCATTGTGATCAGAGAAATTGCTTTGAATAATTTTGGTGTTTTAAAATTTATGGAGACTTGTTTTGTGCCCTAGCATATGATGTATATGAGGGGGGTGTAACCTTTATGTGTGCTTGTCTAAGGCATGGGGCCCTTTGTGCACATGTGTAGAGTTGTGGCAGCAGGTTGGTGTTTTGGCTTCATGGATTGAGGGCAGATGTGACCTAATTGCACAGGTCAGTACTTTCTTAGAGCTGGGAAGTGAGGCTGAGGGCTGTGTGCATGTGCAGTTATAGGACTGCTGTAAAGTGTGGTTCCCACAGCTGAATGATATGATTGGGGGCCTGTGTGCATGCGTGGACCTGGGAGTGCTGTAAATGGACATGCTGAGCTCAGGGATGGCAGGGTGAGACTGTGCAACACTATGTTCGGAGGTGGGGGTAGCCTAGGTATGTAGGTTTGTGCCTGCAACCTCTTTGTGCTGGCAACAGCCTACAGGGAACAGGGAGGGGGAGACAGTGCTCAAGAGGGCTGCAGTAGAGGTGGATTGGGCTGCACTTGGGGTCGGGGTAGGGGCAGTTGCATGCACTGGAGGCTGGTGCTATGGGGGTGCCTGGAGCGTGGGGATTGGGGGCAGGTTTCAGGTGTGTGGGTGTGGGTCAGTCGCTGGTCACAGGGCTGCTGCGCTGGTGAGGGTAACACGCCCAAGGAAAGCTGTCTGGCTTACTTCCTAGTCCCCTGTTCCTCTCCGTGCACTCCTCTGGACTCCACAGCTCCACGCCTCCCCGTGCCAGGTTCCGGTTTTTGCCTCTCATTTCCTCAGACTCTGCAACCAGGACTGCTGTATGTGGTGTGGAAGGCTCTCTCAGGTCAGTGCCACTCCTGAATTGCTGCCTCAGTTGCCCTCCTGTCCCTTCTCTAACTTTTCCGTGGGGCAGGGCTAATCTTGAGCTACTCTAATCGGCCATCTCCCCGGAAGTCCTAGTTTTTTTTTTTGTCTCTTTTTCTGTGGGGGTTCTTGGAGTTTTAGAAACTATTCTGCCACTGCCATCTATCCAGATCCTACAGTCCTCTGATTCTTAATCTCATATTCTTTTCTTTATTCTATGTCTTCAGTTAAAAAAACCATCTGAGTTATTAGTAGTTCCTTCCCTTGACTCTTAGTGGATAAAATGATATGGTAAAGAATGACATTTTTTTATGTAACTTTAAGTGATAGTTATAAATTTTGCTCATTTCCTCCATAAACTTTCATAGTTCTTAATGGTTCATGACGTACAAGTAGATTTAAATAAAACACTAGTCTTAGTCTTAATTTCTATGTTGTATTTGTATGGTGCTATCACCTTTCATGTAGTTTTAATAGGCTATGCAGAATGCATCTTTTTCTATATCCCACTGATAGTTGGAAAATTCAGACTGTCCTTCTGTACTTTACCACTCTCCATCCACCCATCCCCCCAGAAAAATAGGTCTCATCTGCTTGTATGTGTCTATAAATTAGTGGATGTGTTAAATCTATCACAGCATGAAATCACTTCAAGTACTGTGAAAGACTATCTTAAGGAATTCAAATTGATTGCAGATGTTGGTGCAATTAAGAAGACCTGATGAGCTCAGAGTCATATTTCTCAGATTTGAATATGAATACATTTTAAAAAATTCTAGTGATGTACTCCATATAAATGGAGTTCATAGGCATCTAAGACTTGTGTTTTAAAATGGTTCAGCGATGTAAAACTGACGTATGATCTCTTGTACAGATACCTATGTTATTTAGTATGAAGATACCTTATTTACCTTAAACATGCAGTTCCATGCCATCCTTAACTAACTTGAATGGACATGGAATAATTATTTCCTTGGTTATTTCACTTGTCTACCAATTAGTTTGTCTACTGTATGTGTCTATAATTCTTTAAAAAATTTTTCTATATACTGAGAGAAGGGGTAATGTTATTTCTTTCCAGTTTTTAAAAAGGGAACAAAAAAGGTACTATAATAAACAAATCAATGAGTTGGCTTAGATTGTAGAAGCAAAGGACCTTTTTTTTTTTTTTTTTTTATCTTTTTCCATGAGGTGAGACCTCTTGATTAGTAAAACTCTGCCTTGCTTTAATTGCTTTGGCTTTAAACTTTGAAATGTAAAAGAAAGTTTTCTATTTATTATTTTAAAATATAACCTACTGGGTTGCAAACTGTAAAATGAATTCTGAAACAAGACTTGTAAGAAGATTAACTAGAGAGTATGGAATGTTCATTTTCGATTTATTTCAAATTGATCTGTGCACGTTAAGTAATTAAACTCATCAATTTCTGCAACACTTTGTAAAATGTTATGGACATTAGGACTTTATTATATATACAGCAGTAAAATAAATTATAAAGGATGTGAGTAATTGTATTTAGATACTGTTTTAAATATTAAGAAAATTACTGAAATATTATTTGAAGTATAGCATCATTAATGATTTTAAATAATTAGGAAAAAAGAATATATTATATTTTCTGTAGTGGTGAGAATTAAAGTTGTGTTGTACAATATTTTATAAAGTCTCATTTTACTTTTCATGGCAGAGTATACTTTGTTCGCAGGAGCTAAAAATTTGTCTTTGTTGCTTCTAGCTTGAGGTTTCAGAAAATTTGCTATTTCTCTCTAGGACTTAGTTTAATAAATTGCAAAATTTCCGAGTAGGAAAGTATGGAATCAGAGGTAGGGGTAAGCTAAAAGTCTCTTAATAGTTCAAGTCTTTTATCAAAGTTCAAAGAAAAGTGTAAAATAGAACTGGACAAATACATGTTACAGCTGAAGCCCTCTTAAATTTGATTAATATTGAACTAGTAGTTGAATAAAAAGTCATCAAAACTAGGGATTATAAAAAATAATGCATGAGGACTAAATGTGATTAATATTGAGCTGGTAGTTGAATAAAAGTCATTAAAACTAGGAATCATAAAAAAAAATTGCATAAGGATAGTATTTTTTTTCCATTTAAAATATACAAATATGCACTCACGTGCCAGTCTTTGGATACAGAGCTGAGCCACTGTCTTTGAGCAGTGGTGACTCCTACCTTGTTTTTTTCCTATGTAAAGAATACCCTTAAAAGCATCATCTGTGATTTCCATTTGACTGTGTGTCTTATGTATCAACTTTTACTTAGAGAACAGTCTAAGTCCAGACTTGAAAGAGATTTGTATGATTTTTACATTTTCATCTTTTCAGTTATCTTGCTCACACCTAATTCAAAGAAAGTTTTTCAAGCCACTCACCTTTCCTTTTCTAAGCATTGAAGTAAATTATTGCAGAAACAACTCTTTCTTTTCATTCTCATGTATGATAACATTAAAAAATTCCGCTATTATAGCAGTATAAATGGTTTGTGGAACAAACAATCAAATCTTGGTATTCACAGAATTCATTTCATTGGAGTAGACATTTGTAGCCTAAGCATACTCTGGTCATTTATGACTATGTGTTACAGAATAATGAAAAGATTAATATTGGATGCTTATCTTTAGCACCTGCAAGAAGTCACAGCTTGATTTTGTTTTGAATTTTATTTTCTTCCCTTTTCCTCCTCATTGGAGTCATAAAAATATAGTGTTCTGTAACTTGTTTTATTTTTTCCCACTTAATTGTCCTACCCTTTTTCTGTTAGAAATGAATTTAGTTCAAACTAACTCAAAACAAGAACAGGAATGTATTGATTGGTTCATGGAGCTGAGAAGCTCAGGGGCAGATTGAGTTTAGGAAGCCAGGATCCAGGTTCTTAAATGGTCTTTGTATCTCAGCACATCTGAAGTCTAGGTTCTCAAATGTGTCTTTCAATGGATCTTTTTATATATTTCTGTTGGCTTCATTCAAGCAGGTTCTTTCCAGGATATATCCAAGTGCTTAGCAGAAACTCCAGCTTACAGCCTATATTTTAAGTGAGTAGTCTCCAAAAATTTTAGATTATTCACCCCATCAATTAAAAAAAAATGATCATAAATGCCATCAATATGTTCATATATTACAAACATTTGTCTGTTGTCCTAGTTCATCATATTTGTTATATTCATTGCATATATAGTACAGTTTAATATATTATCTTATTTCAAGTATATAATTGAATTGAAAATATAAATAAGATATAAACCAATATATTAATATTTAATTTGAAAATGTCTCATACTCACAAATAATCAGTTTGGGCTCTCTTTGTTGTCTTGTATTTTATTACATTTTAGCTATGCTGGATTTGTGACATAACGGATCAATATGCTTTCTTTTTTCTAGTCTGAAATATTTTTATAAAATCTAGGAATTACTTGGTGACTTGTTATTTTTATGAACAATAAAATTTTGTGGGCTTGGTGCCTAATTCAAGGTAAATTGTTAAGTTTTAAATTTCTTTTATTAGTTTTCTGCCAAAAATTATACACTTGCCTCCACTCTACCTAATAAATTGTCTATTTTGTTCTCTCCCTTATGACTGAACCTGTCATATCTATTCAGAAATGTTCTGGGTGAATGCACAAATATGCAATAAGTATTTATATTTTCTGTCCAAAGTTCATGCTGACCTCTTTCATCTTGTTCACTTCAACACTTTTTTTTTTTTTTTTGCCTGAACTGATACTCTGTTCTTGTGCCATTAACCAATTTCTGTTCTCCATTTAATAAAGATTCAATTTGGATTTGCTGTTTTGACCTCAGCGCTGCTATACTCCTATTATTTACGTACTGGCTTAGTGCTTGAAGGTCCTAAATAAGATATGACCTGTTCTGCCTATGACCTGTTCCGCTTCTACTTTTATGTGTTATACGTGGAGGAAAAAGATGTAAATACATACATTGAGGTCATCTGTCATCCGGATGAGACAGATTCCTGTAAGATACTACCTTTGTGAATTCCTCATTGTCTACATGTGGTAGAGATCTTGGTGACTTCCCAACTTGATTGGCCAATACATGAAGATTCAGTATGCATTTTATGAACATACTTGTATAATCTAAATTTATAGAGACTGATGTATATAAAGCCAAATGTCTCCTTATTAATTTACAATCAGGAATATTACTAAGGAGAAGATTCTTGTGTTCTCTCCTATCTTTATAGACCAGTCTATTTAGTAAGCCAAATGATAATCAGAGAGTTGCTTATTTGGTTTGCTGGGTGATCACTATGGAGATGATGGGGTGTATGTTTAAACTGAGTTAGATCCTGCTACTGTGGATGCCTCATCATATGCATTTCGTTTTGTACCTGTCCTATTTCATCACGTATTTACTTGAGATACACATTTAAATTGAATATGATAGACTAGAAATTTCATGAAAGCTAGAAAACCTGCTACAGTGCAAACTAGATATTTGTGTTAATGTATTTGAAAGCACTACTGGAGAGTTTGATGAGACTCTCTGCAGAACTTTGTGTCTGGATGTATTGGCAGCAGGCCATGCAGCTTACTTCCCTTCTATAAGCACATTCCCACTGCACTTAGAGTACCGTGAAATTGCTGAGGTAATACTTACTATTGTAATTTAATTTGTTTTATTTTGAGGTTACCCTCGATCTTGGTACACATGTTTGGTCTCTTGGGTCACTTTAGTGGAAGGCTAATACTATCTCTTGTATTTTGGTTTTTCTGAATTTCATTATCTGAAGTTAATTATAATTTAAGGTTTGGAGGTATTTTATAGTTGGCAAACTGTATCTTCTTTAAAATATACTTCCCCTGGAGAATCAGACAAGGAACTGATATTCTCATTTTATTTTCTCACTAACCATTTAAATTTTATAATTCATGATCTTTGCACATTTTCCCTGTTACTTTTGATAATTTTCTTAGGACACAAAGATTGTTTAGATAATCAAAATAAAATGATTAGAAATTCTAAGAGCAACTTGTTTAGTAATCAAGTAACATTCTAAGTATCATTCATTTATTCAGATGTTCAAATTTAAAATTATTAAAATCAAAGGCACAAATTAAAAAGATAGAGTATCACTTAATAAGGCAGTCTTCAACCAATGTGGAATAATTTCTTACCACCTTATTCCTTCCTAAGTGACAGAGGTATGTTTTTATTAACAGTGTTGTAAAAGGAATGCTATTCTTGTGATATAGTCAGAATCAAGCACCATCTTGATGCATAAATAAATAAATAAATAAAATGGCTTTATATAATTATTTACTTTCCTTTGTATAATACTTAAAATCAACAACAAAGCCCAAGATAAGAATGCATATTATGGGGAATGGGTAAATAAAGATCATTTAAAATATTTGTTTAAAATATAACAATGCTTTTTCCCTTATTTCAAAAAAGATACATTATTGTAAAAAATTTAGAAAATACAAGATGTCACAAAGGAGGAAATAGGAAAAATAATCTTACTAATCAAAGATGAGCCATTTGGCTAAGATATTAATATTGTTTTGGTTTTGGAAAAGCCTAAAAAAGGAATTATTATAACAATAAAACTAAGGTTTACATAATAGAAATATTAAATGTGACTTTTCCTGTTGTGTTGGAGTTTCAGCAGAAGTCCAGAAACTGAGGATAGCAGGTATCAGAGCAACCTGGCTATGAGAAGAGATTGAGAAACTGATTGTGCCACCATTAGCTTGTCATCCACCTCCTGGCTATGTAAGAATTCTTAAATTCTTATTTAAGAATCGGTAGATTACTAGAGAGATTGTTTGGAGAAAGAGGTGTCAGGGTGTTGTGTGATTGCCTCTGACTCTTCCTTAGATGGTGATGCTGAATGAGTGGGCTTTTGAGAGAACCATTCAGAGGTTGATGTGTATCTCCTCCACGTAGATCTTACTCCTTGCAAATGATAGGGTCTAAAGGCAGGAGTCTATGTGAGTTGCTCTGGTGGCAGAGCAACGAAAAGGATTAAGTCTGTTGTAACAAGTTGGACTTGTTTTAAAACATTGGCTGGATGGGGCTCTAGGAAGGGTTAACTTTGAATTGTCTTGGAAGAAGTTTTGTCCAAGGAGACTACCTGCTCATGAGATGACCTCAACACAGAGAGTCTTTGTAGGGTGGACAGCTAAGTCTCAAGCAGGGGATTCCCTGTGTAACCTACATGAGCATTCCACAGATGAAGTCAGTGTTTGAATACCAGCCAAATCCAGAAGACAGTGATACCTGAGTACAATATTGACACCCGGCTACATCAGTATATTGACACCTGACTACAGCAGTGTATTGATACCTGGATACAGCAGTTTTCTGTATCTTCCCTCCAATCCTGGAGGTGCCAGAGGACACCTCATAAGAGTTGAAGAATAAGGTGAGAAAATAGTGTTGATCCATAGCCTGTTTGTCACTGTAGATTTTCTAGCCTGAAAAAGCTCCAATTGAAGGTTGGGAGGAACTTTAACCCTAGACTTGGCTCTTCCAGTGAAAGAAAAATCTCACTTTTCCTTACTAGGCTGGGTAAGTTATGTGGAATTTAGAATGTCAGTCTGAGGGGATATGATTTAAAATAACCTTGGAGTAGGAGAGTGTTCTTAAGCAAGTTCAAATCCTGGAATTAAAAAGAAAGCGATATATATATTTGCTAAATATAATAATTAAAAAACTTCTGTGGTACATGGGTAGTTCAGTGGTAGAATTCTTGCCTGCCATACAGGAGAGGCATTCACATTCAACCCAACCCATTCATTCTAAAAAAGACAAACCAAAACACAAAAACATTCAATAAATGTGCTGTGATAATGGGATATTCACATAGAAATATATGAAATGTGATCCCCACTGCACAGCATGCAAAAGCAAACAAACTTCTGTATGAGTGGTGATGGGGCGGGAGAGATTAAACATAAAGTTAAAAGAAATTGAAAAAAAAAACTTCGAAGAAAGTATTTGCTGCATGTAACTCATGTGTAAGAACACCTACAAATAATTAAGAGAAAGATGAACAACCCAATAGAAAAAAAAATATGAATAAGCAATTCATCTAACAGGAAATGGCAAGCAACTGTGTGAAAAGATGTTCAATCTCAATACATAAATTAAATAGGTATGGGAGGCATTTTTTATCTGTCAACATGGAAAAACTGAAAAATATTTGCTGACAGCTAGCTAGTTTTTGGTGATGGTGTGGAAATAAATATCAATGCACCTTTTTTGGAATATAATTTGAAAGTATCTATCAAAACAAAAAAATTGTAAACCCTACTGATGTAACAGTCCCACTGTTTGAATATTTAAAAAATAGTAGCTTGTGTAATTATCTGTGTATGATGGCGTTCCTTGCAACACTGTAAGAAATGTAAAGAAATTTTAATCAAGCAAAATATTGGTCAATAGAGAAATGAACAAGTTCAATTTATAGCTCATTCATGCAATTGTGGACAGTGTAGCCATTAAAATGAGTGAGTTAGAGCTGATTTGGGAGATTGCCTGTTTATTAAAAACAATATGGAATCCTGCGTATGGTATGAACCAATTTTTGTTAAAAAATTAAAAAAAAATTTTGTTTAAAAAAATTGGTTTGAATATATACATGTACATTAAATTTCTGAGTATTTGTATATATCTGACTTTCTAGAGAAAACCTCTTGATAGAGTCTAGCAAAATTTCTAAAAGCACTTGCAATGGTCATTTTGGGACCATTAGAACTGGAGAAACAGGCAAGAACTTTTATTTCCTTGCATAATTAAAGTGGGTGACTTTTAGTTTTTGGTGTTTTTATTTACTTCTCAAGACAAGCAGTTTTTGGCATAAAATAGAAGAGGAGGACATTGAGTGTAGAGCTGTCTACCAAATTATATCAAACTCCTGGTTGTAGTGAGAGTTGGACCTGAAGTCTTAATGGTTGCTCTTTGATTTTAGGCTACAGTAATCCTTTCTCCTACTGTGTAAAAGATACTGAGGGGGTTAATTAGTGAATTAGATAAGGTTTCTAGCACTTCAAGGAGCTCACAGTTTAGTAGAGAGACAAAATGTATAAGCAGGTAAGAAGATAATGTAGTTACGTAAGTCCTAAGTGAATGGTGAAGTGCTTGGATGCTGCCAGCAGCAAACAGTGCTGAAAATGTATCAGACTCTGACTTAGGAGTTGGTGGGAGAGACCCTGGACTTTTATCAACATTTTAGTTGCACCACAAACTGCACTTACAATGGCTTCCTTTATCCAAATTTTTAGCATTGGTACCAGTAAATTTTCTTTCAAAATTAATACTTCCTTAGGAGAAACAAAACAAGCTGATGTTTTTCCTAACGAAGAATACATTTTTGCTTGTTTACCAAGTCATTTTGCCATGGCACAGATGGCCTGATATCATGGGCCACATTTCAATTAGAAAAAGAAAAACAAATCAGCAGAGCTAATAGTGTGCTGTTTGCAAAACTTTTAAATGTAACTTGGAATAGCACACAGATTTCCTTTTTACATGCTTACGGCAAATTGGCATTCATTTAATAATCACTTTTATCTACAGAGGTAAAATTTTGGAAACATCTGGATAAATCTATGAATAATTTAAATGTTCAGTTTGTGATCACTGCCAAACAGTGTTTATTAAGCATTTACCTATGTGTGACAATGTTGGATGCTGTTAAATCAACATAAATGAAAAATATAGGAAACCTGGAGACTTGACTCATTGAAGAGGTTGATTAATACTTAAAAAATATATAAAATATTATTTTATATTTGAAAGATTTCATGTGATGTTTATGTCTGCCTTAGATTCATTTAGTGTTATCTAAACTAATTTTTCCTGTCTGAAAAATTAGGGGACTGCATCTTAAAACATCTAAGCTATTTTCCATATCTGAAAATTCTTTAATTCCTTTGTTTACCAGGAAATGGCTCTCAATTACAATCCCTGAGTCCAAAGCTGTTTAGTTGAAAACTTGATGTCTTCATCTTGGCACATTTAAAAAAAAAAAAGATGAACATTGTAGAAAATACAAATAAACAAAAAAGGAGAAAATAAAAAACATCCATAATTTTAAACATTCTTGATAATTTTTTTTCAGTCCTTGAGAACAGGGCTGAAAACACCAACCTCAAAACATTGCTGTGGAGAGTAAATGAAATAGTGCATCTTATTACTGCAAGTGTGGTATGTGGCATTTGTTATGTAAAGCATCTAGCAATAGTAATGATACTATTCTTTCTTTTTTTTTTTTAACATTTTTTATTGTGAAATATAACATACATACAAAAAAGCAATAAAATTCAAAGTACATTGTAACGCATACTTATATAACAGATTTCAAAGTTTCACATGGGACACAGGTTTTTCCTTCTAGCTGCTCGAAGACACTGGAGATTAAAATAAATATCAGTATAGTGATTCAGCAGTCATATTCATTTGTTAAATTCTATCTTCTCTGTTATAACTCCTCCTTTGATCCTTCTCCAAGTTTTTAGTGTTTTGGGGGCTATGTTTCCTCTGAGCACTGACTTTGCCACATCTCATGAATTCTGGTATGTTGTATTCTTATTTTCATTCATCTCTAGATATTTGCTAGTTTCTCTAGCAATTTCTACTTTGAATCCCACTGATAGTTTAGGGTGTTATATTTAATCTCCATATTTTTGTGAAAGTTCTGTTTCTTTGGTGGTTATTGATTTCCAGCTTCATTCTGTTGTGATCAGAGAAAGTGCTGTGAATAATTTCAATCTTATATTTATAAATTTGTAAAGATATGTTTTGTGCCCTAGCATGTGATCTATTCTGGAGAATGTTCCATAAGCACTTGAGAAAAATGTATATCCTGTTGTTTTGGGGTGTAATGATCTATATATATCTGTTAGGTCAAATTTATTATCAAATTGTTTATGATCTCTATTTCCTCTCTGGTTGATCCTCTCTATTGATTGTCTCTGGTTGTTCTATCAATAGGGGAGAGTGGTATATTGAAGTCTCTCACTTTTTTTCCTTTTTTATTTTGTCAAAACATCTATTGCTCCTTTCAGTTTTGGCAGTGTTTGCCTCATGTACTTTGGAGCACCTTGATTAGGAGCATAAATATTCGTGATTGTTATTTCTTTTTGGTGAATTGTCCCTTTTATTAATATGTAGTGTCCATCCTTGTCTTTAAAGTCTCTTTTGTCTGATATTAGTGTAGCTACTCCTGTTTTATTTTGATTACAGCTTGCATGAAACAACTTTTTCCTTCTTTCACTTTTAATCTATTTGTATCCTTTGGTCTAAGATGAGTCTCTTGTAAGCAGCATAGGGATGGATATTTTTAAATCCATTTTCTAATCTGTATCCTTTAATTGGCAAGTTTAATCCTTTAACATTCAAAGTTATTGTAAAGGTTTTTGAATCTACCATCTTATCCTTTGGTTTCATTTGTCAGATCTATATATTCTTTTCCTTTTTCTCTTTTTTTATCCTTTAAGTTACTCTTATTGGTACTTTTCAATTTTATGCCCTTCTCCCTCTTCTATCTTTTTTTCAGCCGACAGAACTCCCTTAGGTATTTCTTGTAGGGCAGGTCTCTTCCTGACAAGTTATTTTGTCCTTTGTTTGTGAAAATTTTAATCTCTCCCTCATTTTTGAAGGACAGCTTTGCTGCATAAAGAATTCTTGGCTGGAAGTCTTTTTCTCTTGCAGAAACTGAAATATATTACACCACTGCCTTCTTGCCTCCCTGGTGCCTGTTGAGTAGACTGAACTCAGGTATGGTTTCACTTGTACGTGTTCAGACATGTTTCCCTTGTTGATTTCAGGACCTTCTCCTTCTCTTCAACAATTGATAATCTGAGTACTATGTCTTGGAATAGGCCTATTTGGATTTATTCTATTTGGGGTTCATTGAGCTTCTTTGATTTGCATATTTATGTTTTTATAAGGATTGGGAAGTTCCCCCCCATTATTTCCTCAGCTAATCTTCCTAGCCCTTTACTCCTCTCTTCTCATTTTGGACATCAATCACTTTTATATATGTTTGCTTCGTTTTGTCCAGTATTCTCTGAGATCCAATTCTAATTTTTTCATCCATTTCTCCATCTGAATTCACTTGTCATGCCCTTTAGTTAGCTTATTCTTCTTCTGCCTCTTTAAATCTGTTGTTGTATGTCTCTAGTATATTTTTAATTTGGTCTTACAGTATCTTTCGTGACTATGAGATCTCCTGTTTTTCTACCTATTCTTTCAAATTCTTCTAATATCTTCACGTCATTACTCAACCCACTGAATTTATTTGGTAGATTTGTATGAACATCTTTGATTAGTTGTTCCCAATTCTGTGTCTCATCCATCTTTTTCAGTTTGATCACTTGGCTGGGCCATATCTGCCTTCATCTTCTTGGATTTTGTGATTTTCTCTTCTTGGCTTCAAAGCATTTGATTATCTTCACAGGGTTATTTTGAAAGTTGATTTCCCTCACTCTTCTAAAATTTTGTATTTGCTTGGGTTGGTATTCAGGGTCTTCTTTTGCACTAGGTTTGTTGGTAATTTCCTGCGAAACCTTGGCCCAGACCTCAAGCAGAGGATGCAACTCTCCTTGAGTATCTATTTAAAGCTAGTCAGACTGCATTTTCTGTGTCTTCCCAGCAGATGGCATTCTTGAGCTTTCTCTTCCCCTCAGGCCCTCTCCTCAACTTCGTTAGATGACTGAGCAAGGTGGAGACTTGGTGCAGTCCCAGCCCAGTCTGCTGGTCTCAGCGCACGCTGAAAGCCGCCAACCCTGGGGCTGCAGGGTGGACACTGTACACCTTGGTGGAGATTCTGCTTATGGGCCTAACGGGTCTGTTTGCCCCCAGGCTCCTGCTTGGAATGATCTGTGCTGTGGGGCTGGTATTTCAACTGCCTCTGCCCACAACTGACCTGGAAATGCCTGCTGTCTTGGCTGGGTGGGGTATGGGACATGGGATACAACATGGGGCATGGCGCACATCTTCTTCCTGCCTGTCTGTGCACTCCTAAAGGCTCTGGTTCCAAAAGGGAAAGGTGCTGTGTGCTGGCTGTATGGTCTTGGTGTGCAGGGAAAGCAAATCTGCTGGTTTCAGGGTTCTCTCAATATCATCAGTGACAGAAGAGGCAAAGTCATATGTTAAGAAATAACAGATACAAGGATAGTTTTGAAACTAGCTAATAGATTTGAACAGGCATTGAAGAAAATGGGACATGAATAGAAATATATCTGAAAGCTATCATGAGGGCTGTTTTAAGGTTGGAAAATATAAGTAATTATTAATATAGAAGAATGGTTCTCAAACTCTGTTTGGTGAAATAATCCTTTTTTAAAAGAAATGGAGTCATACAGAATGCCTCTGAGTCTGAAAGATAAGAATGGATTTACTTTGTTTGAAAAAAAAAACAGTGAGAGTCCCCTGTGGTCCACCCTGAGGCACATCTACAGTGCCCATAGCTCTGAGGGACATGACAAGGGCTAATGGACATTGTCTTGATGGGAGAGCAGTGGAGGGCACATGAGGCTCCCCTGGGGGGTGTTGACCTTCTTCATCTCCAGAGGTCTCTGGCTCTGTGGGCTCTGCAGTTTCTCCAAAATGTTTCCTTTTTAAAGGGCTCCAGTAAACTAATCAAAACCCACTGGAATGGGTGGAGTCACATCTCCCTCTAATCTAAGGTTAATACCCATGACTGGGTGAGTCACATCGCCGTGGAGATAAGCTAATCAAGTTTCCAACCTACAGTGCTGAATAGGGATTAAAAGAAAAGACTGCCTCCACAAGATGGATCAGGATTAAATCATGGCTTTTCTGGGGAACATAATCCTTTCAAACCGGCACACAAATTTATTCATAGTATTCCAATCTACATGCTATAAATACTATCCAATGGTCAATTTCAGTCAACTAATACAGTGTCATAGCACAGAAGCTGGCCCTAGAACACCACTGAAAAATGCCACAGGCTAGACGAATTTAAGTTTGCCGCATATGATAGCTAAAAATCACCTTCATTTATTCATCAATACTTTATTATGCATATGCTGCATTCCAGGCATTGGGGGCAGAAGGGAAGATGAAAATTAAAACACGATCCTTGCCCTCATGAAATCAAGTTTGTCTAACAATCAGAATGGTACAATGCCACGTGAATTTCCACGTTCCCCATGGGAGCCTTCAGGTGTGGACGCCTTGGGGCACATCTGCCCACCTAGGGGAGATGAAACAAGAAGCCTGGAGAGAAAGCAGATGCCGCTATATTCGCCATGTGCTTACCAGTTGAGAGAGAAACTTTGAACATCACTGGCCTTCTTGAACCATGATATCTTTTCCTGATGCCTTAGATTTGACATTTCTATAGTCTTGCTTTAATTGGACATTTTCACAGCTTTAAAATCATAAACTTGCAACTTAATAAAAAGCCATTCTGTTTCTGGTGTATTACATTCCAGCAGTTAGCAAACTAGAAAGTTTGTTTTTACTTTCCTTTCTGAAAGAGCTGGTAGCTAAAAATTTACCAGCAACTCCACCGTATTTAATTATGAATCATGACTTGTGATGTGTTGATAGTAAAAATTAATTGGAAAATTGTTATTCAGAAATTATGATTTAATTATTTTAAATCAGAAATTAGTTAAAGATAACATGTCAGATATTTTCTTCTCTTACATTTAAATTTTGTAATTTTGATTCCATTCTTTATCATTAAAAAAATTAATCAAAGTGTAAATACCCATTTCCATTAATAGATTTGTGGGTGCTTAAGGATAATCTGATTTATTTTGTGCTCAAATATCTTTTTTGTATATGATATGTATACATGAGTAGAAATGAAGAATCAAGGCTACTGGAGCTCAGTTCAAGAGTTTCAGGTACTCCCTGTGTTAGTCAGGGTTCTCTAGAGGAGCAGAACCAGAGGGAGAGACCTGTAAAGATGAGATTTTTAAAGGTGTCTTATGAAACCATGGGAATAGAAAAGTCCAGAATCGGTAGGGCTTGTTGTAAAGCTGGTGGCTCTGATGAAGGGTTTGGATGAACTCCACAGGAGAGGCTTGCGAACTAAAGAAGCAGTGCAAGAGTCTCTCTTCTTCCTTAAAAGCTTTCAACTGAATGTATTGCCTCATTGTGGGAAGCATGCCTTAGTTGACCGCAGATGTTATCAGCTACAGATGCAGTCAACTGACTGATGATTTAATACATTCGTTTTCCAGTTTATCACCCAGCCATGAAATATCCTTGCAGCAATGGTCAGGCCAGTGCTTTCCTGGCTAGCCAACTGGGCCTTATCACTTGACCAAGTTGAGACCAGAACCTAACCATCACATTCCCTCTAGCCACTCCAATATACCATAAACTAAAAAGGGATATCTATAAGAATAACCTTTAGGATAACCTCTTGTTCTAGTTTGCTAGCTGCCAGAATGTAACACACCAGAGATGGATTGGCTTTTAATAAAAGGGGATTTATTTGGTTAGTTCTTCAGAGGAAAGGCAGCTAACTTTCAACTGAGGTTCTTTCTTACGTGGAAAGGCACAGGGTGACCTCTGCTGGCTTCTCTCCAGGCCTCTGGGTTCCAAAAACTTTCCCCAGGGTGATTCCTTTCTGCACCTCCAAAGGCCTGGGCTGAGCTGCAAGTGCTGAGATGAGGTATGCCGAGTTGCTTGGGCTATGCTAAGTTTAACTCTCTCATTTAAGCACCAGCCAATTAAGTCAAATATCATTCATTGCAGCAGGCACACCTCCTTGCCGACTGCAGATGTAATCAGCAACAGATGAGGTTCACGTACCATTGGCTCATGGCCACAGCAACAGAACTAGGTGCCTTCACCTGGCCAAGTTGACAACTGAACTTAACTACCACACCTCTCAACTCTGAAATTTCTCAGCCAATTAAACTTTATTTTGTCTCATTTCTCTCTTACCCCTTTTGGTCAAGAATGTGTTCTCAATCCCCTGATGTCAGGGCTCATCCTCAGGAATCCTGTCCACATTATCAGGGAGATTTATAACCCTGGGAGTCATGTCCCACATAGGCAGTAGGGCAGTAAGTTCACCTGCCGAGTTGGCTTAGAGAGAGAAGCTAAATCTGAGCAGCAAGAAGCTCTCTGGGGGTGGCTATTAGGCATAAGTGGGCTTACCTTCTCCTCTGCAGAAATAAGTTTCTTAGGGGTAAACCCCAAGATCGAAGGCTCCGTCTGTTGAATTGGTTGTCCTCACTGCTTGTGAGAATATCAGGAATTCCCCAGATAAGAAAGTTGAATATTTCCTTTTTTCTCCCCAGTCCCCCAAGTGGACTTTGCAAATACTTCTTTGTTCTCTGCCAGAGTACTTTGGGATGTATTGGGGCACCACACTAACCTTTATAAACCAGCATGAGCTCATGCCCTATTCAATATTCTGTGTAATTATAGTGTTTGAATAAACTGACCATACAAGTTAAGTTAGATAATGCGCTACTCAAACTATAAATTTTGCACCAAATGAACATCTCTTTGATCTCACACAGAAGTGTAAGTTTTAAAATATAGACTGCATCATCCTTTACCCTATATTCTGATTTACCTTCGTCCTATTCAGATTAGCTTCATTTGCATCTCCAGAGCTTACTTTTTTTTTTTCTTTTTGCTTATCCTACTATCATCATGGGCATAACCACTTTTATATTTACTTAGAATTCTGGCGTTTCCTGTTGACATACCCAGTGATTTGCCTTTGCTACGTGACCCTTTATTATTTGGTCTCCAGCTACCTCTGATCTTCCTTGCCCTTCTTGTTTACCCTTCTAACTAAGCCTGTCACCATTACATTCCTGGCTGAAGGCCTTTGCTCTTTCCATTCCCTCTTGCTTGTGTGCCTTTCCCTCATGTGGCTTGCTTCCTCACTTTCTTCTGGACTAAAATTTCACTAGTTATCTGTGAGGCCTTAACTGGTCATATTATTTATTTATCAATTTATCTATTTTAAAAAATAGCTACCTCATATTCCTGTTCCACACTCTTTATTCTCTGCTTTTTATCCGTAGTAGTTACCACTATCTGATATATGATGTATTCTGCTGCTTTCTTTATTCTGTGTCTCTTTCAGAGTCTGAACTCATGAAAGCAGGGATTTTTGATCATTTTGTTTATTTGTATATTTTTAATGTGTAGAATACTGCTTGCATATGGTAAATACTCAGCAAATGTTGAATGAATTCATGAGTCTAATTAGATTGCTTTTGTCAACGATCCCAACATTGTCTTGATCAGAATGGGGTTTTTAAAAAATTCTTAATTCAAATGGTTTTTAAATTCCTTTTCTCTGGAATGCATATAAAGATGAATCTAAATTACTCCCAAGGAATTTACCATTTGGTAAGAGATTTAAAACATAAAAATATAGGCTGATGAAACAAGGTAGACATGATTTAAGTATAATAGGAGAAGCAAATTTAAAGTGGGAATTCAGAGGTTAGAGGATTACTTCCTGCTGAGTGAATTAGAAGAGGTTTCCTGGAGGGAGGTGGCTTTGCATAGGAATGAAGAAAGGTAGGATTTGAACATTTGGAGGCAGGTTGTGTGGAGGGTAGAAGGTTGTAGCAGTCACGCCAGCAAAGATATGTATGTGGGGAAAAATGTGTTATACTTCTATAGATTGGGAAGTTGTTCACTTCATCTAGAGTGAACTTCTATGAAAGAGAACAGTGTGTACAAGATTGTTAAGATAGGTTTGGGGAAATTTAAGTGGTATTTCTAGTTGAGCTATTTTTGAGAATATTGCAATGGTTAGAGAGAGATCCTTTGTGTCTATTAAGAGGAGAAACATTTCTCCCATTATTTTGTGTTGTAAGTGCATTGGAGATAGAACATGTTAGATTTCTTTATATGGAATGTATAATCTTTTGTGACCATGGATAATAGTTTTTTTCAACTATTCGTTTCTTGATTTTTTTTAAAGGTTATAGTGGAACTGAGAAGATGAATTCTTTCTTAAATTTCATCTGAAATGGTCTCCTTATCTCTTTAACCTTATAAGTCTCCTTAGAGCTTTATGTCTTTGTCTCTCTCACTATTGCCTGAGCATCTTTCTAACATCCAACTTTTTTGTACTTAATATCCAGCCTGCAGGGATTCCCTGTTATCTGTGGGTTAAAACTTACTTTCCTTGGTGTGAGATACCTACATGTTCTGGTTCCTATGTTTTTTGTGTCTCCATTCCCTCTACTCCCTGCACCTGTAATGTAGCCATGTGGTTTCCTCACATGCATTGGCTCTTTGACTTTACTGTGTTTTGTGCATGCATCTGTGGTAGTTAGGTTCAGGTGTCAACTTGGCCAGGTGAAGGTGTCTAGATCTATTGCTGTGAACATGAGCCAATGGCATGTGAACCTCATCTGTTGCTGATTACATCTGCAGTTGGCTAGGAGGCCTGCCTGCTGCAATGAATGTTGTTTGATTTAATTGGCTGGTGCTTAAATGAGAGAGCTCAAGGTAGCACAGCCCAAGCAACTCGGCATACCTCATCTCAGCACTCGCAGCTCAGCCCAGGCCTTTGGAGATGCAGAAAGGAATCACCTGGGGAAGGTTGTTGGAACCCAGAGGCCTGGAGAGAAGGCCGGCAGAGATAGCCCTGTGCCTTCCCACTTAAGAAAGACCCTCAGTTGAAAGTTAGCTGCCTTCTCCTCTGAAGAACTATACATTAGCTAAATAAATCCCCTTTTATTGAAAGCCAATCTGTCTCTGGTGTGTTGCATCCTGGCAGCTAGCAAACTAGAACACTGTCCATGTGATTCTACTTTCTGCTCTCTATCCTTTAAGACGTGGTGCTTAAATCATCTTAAGGCTTGTCTGACTACCCAGGTAAGGATCGGGACATCCTCTCTCCTGCTCAGGGACAATGGATTCATATCCAGGCTCCCCAACCTTGTAATTGTTTAGATTTCTCTTTTCCACCTGACAATGAGCTCTTCATGGACAGAAATTTTGCTTATTTCCCTTTGAGTTCCATTTATTCATTGTAATGCTTTGGTGCCTAATAGATACTTACAACTGTTTTTATTGAATCTGTGAGATGGGTTGCTGACTGTCCTGGAAATCGCAAACTTACAAAATCATTATCATGGGACTATTGAACTTTAAAAATTTAACAGTCGTGAATGTTTGAGCAAGAGCATAGCAAATTTAAGTCCCTTGTCCTCTTTACTCCTTCATTTATGCAGGACGCTTTTATAGAGGATCTGCTTAGAGCATAATAGTGTTAGGGATTCTGGGAATATAAAAAGAAATATGTTAATTTCAGTCTTTTCATTTCTGCCTACTTTGTTATAATGAGAGGGAAGCAGAAATCAATGAACAACTTCTTTTTTTTTTAAGACACTAGTTGCTTCTCCTTATTTTGATCAAAACGTTAGTTTGTTTTGCTCTCTCTCAGCTGGTGAACTATGGGTATCTCCTTCCTTTCCTTTGCTTTGACCTATAAGCTGCATAACTTTAAAAACTGCGTGTTAAGAAAAAGTAATACATGCTTATCGTGACAACACAGGTATATTCCAAGCATACCTCAGTTTTGCAGCTTTCTCCACTGTATAACCACTGAATATTTTGCACTGAGGAAATCAAGAGCCCAAAGTCACACAGTTAGTCAAAGTTTGTTGTGATTTTGATCTAAAGATTTTGTTGTTTCCATCTATGACTTATTTTTTTTTGTCCTGGATTTAGCTATTTATGTTATTCATATGAAGAGTAATCTAAAGATTTGTACAGTTTTGTGTTTTTGAGTTTTGTACTACCATTAACAGATTTGATATATAGGATAACGTATATATGGAGAGAGGTGAGGTGGTTTTCTTCTGTAAATCAAGAAAAAGAAAGAAGGAATAAAAGGACGGCAGACTGACACTGTAAATGTAACAATGAGGCTGGAAAGTACGACTCAGAATTGCCGAGACACATGATTGCACCTTACCTGGAAGGACTGAAACACAAACTGCCTAATTTTAAGCTCTGGAACAGCTGGTGTTTTCTTACCTCTCCTTTTTTTGGTGGATGCTCAAAGAGTTTTGTTGTGGTTTTCTTTTCACATAAACATAATTAACACAATAAAGAAGGTAATGAACCAATGACTAAGAGTATAGGGGCATTTTTTCTTATCTGTTCAGATGTGCTAAATTAATCTTTATCCCTCATTGAACCATCAAATAGAGGCTGGCAAATTAGAACATCCATGTTTATTTAATCTGCTTTCTTCCACCCCATAAAATGGGCTGTTTTTTAATCTTTAAAGTACAATTTATTATTATGATGAAACTAAATATTTTCCTGCTCTGAAAGTTACACTGAACATAGTAATACAAACAGGTAGCCTAGTTCAACATAGTATAACTTTTTTCATTTAATATAATTTTCAGCAAGGGTATTTATAAATATATTCTATATAAGATACTTTAAATGGCATGTTTAAAATTGAAATTAAAGATTTATACATAATTCAATTTGAATGTACTTGTCTAACATTAGAAATAATTTAAAACATAAAAAATTAGTAAAATTGAAAATAGTTTTTTAATATTTTTAAATTATAGAATTCATATATTGTGATCCACAAATCTTAAACATACTACTAAACAAACTATCAGAGATGGTTTGAGCAAAAGGGAAATGCCAGCATTCTAAAAGATCCCAGTCATTAATCTCCCTCCTCTCTAATGCTACAAATTAGTTTCTTCTATTTTTTTTATTGTAAGATATTTTCAGGCTTGGAGAAAAGTTGCCAGAGTGGTAGAAAGGATTTCCATACCTTCCCTTATATCCCCAAATGTTAACATTGGCCTATCATTTCATTTCATTAGTTTAGCATTTACTTTCTCTCTCTTTAAACACACATATGCACACAATTTTATTCTGAATTGAGAGTGAGTTTCAGACACTATGAGACTTTATCCCTAAATGTTAAACTCTGTATTTCCTAAAACCAAGGATATTCTCTCTTAACTATATAGTATGATGATCATGATTAGGAAATTAACATTGATATAATACCTAATGTATAGACCATAATATATTGTCTAATCTATTGACCTTATTAAAATCCTGCCAGTTGTTGAAATGATATCCTTTATAGAAATTTTTTTTTAATTAATTTTTTCCTTGGCTAGGATTCAACCCAGGGTCAATGTTACCCTTAGCTGTGATATAAATGTCCTTTAATTTGAAATATTCTCAAGTCTTTTTTGCCTCTCCCTACATTGACATTTTTAAGAGTAAGTGTAATTATCTTGTAAAATATCTCTCCATTTAGGTTTGTCTGATGCTCTAGTTTGCTAGCTGCCGGAATGCAATATACCAGAAATGGAATGGCTTTTAACTAGGGGAATTTAATAAGTTGCTAGTTTACAGTTCTAAGGCCGAGGAAATGTCCCAATCAAAACAAGTCTATAGAAATGTCCAATTTAAGGCATCTGGGAAAAGATACCTTGGTTCAAGAAGGTCGATGATGTTCAACGTTTCTCTCTCAGCTGGAAGGGCACATGGCGAACATGGCAGTGTCTGCTGGCTTTCATATGGCTCTACCAGAAGGGACTCTCCAAGATGTTTCCTCTTTTAAAGGATTCCAGCAAGCAACTCCACCTTCAGTGGGTGGAGACACACCTCCATGGACATCATCTAATCAAAAGTTACCATCCACAATTGGGTGGGTCACATCTTCATGGAAACAATCAAAATAATCCCACCCAGCAATATTGAATGAAGATCAAAGGACATGGCTTTTCTGGGGTCCACCACAGATTCAGACTGGCACAGTTTGATTTTTTTTCACATGATCATATTCAGATTGTACACTTTTGGCAAGAATACTTACTATGTAAGTGCTGTTTTGTCTTTCTCAGGGGATCATATGAGAAGGCACATGATATTTGTCCCAGTATTGTTGATATTAACTCTTAATACTGTGTTGAGGTGGTGTCTGCCAGAATTCTTTGCTGGAGAGTTATTCTTTTTTCTCTATATGCTAGTAGCTGTCTTGAGGGGAGATAATTTGAGACTGTAACTATTCTGATTCTCATCAAACTCTTACCACTTGTTTATAGTATCCATTGGTGATTCTTACTTGAATCAGTTGTTATGTTTAATGCAAAATGGTGCCTTTCCTTTTATATTTACTAGTTGGAATTCTGCTATAAAGAAGAGCTTTCTCTTTCTCCCATTAATTTATTTAGTGTATGTTTGTATGTCATGTGGAACATGAATTCTTATTTTATTCATTGTATTATAATTCTGTACCATCCTTTTTGTTTGTTTGTTTTTGATATTTGATATTTAAGTTGTCCTAGATTTGACTAGTAGAAACCCCTTCAAACTTGTTCCATTGTCCTTTTGACATGGCCTAACCGTTCTCTAAGCAATTCTGTATCATCTGGCACAAGATGTTCCAGGATTATCCCCTATTTTCGTAGTCCCAGACCTGGGTCAGCCATTTCTTAAGGAGCCCTCTTTGTATCTACTGTTGGCTGTCTCTAGTATATTTTTGATTTGGTCTGTAGTATCTTTCATCCCTGTGATATCTGCTGTTTTTCTACTTATTCTTTCAAATTATTCTTTATGTTCCTCCAGTGCCTTCTTAATAAGCTTTATGTCTTTAGACAACCCACTGAATTTATTCGGTAGAGTTGTATGAACATTTTTAATTAATTGTTCCAAAATCTTTGTCTTCTCCAGTGTTATAAGCTGGGCTATATCTGTCTGCATCTTTATGGTTTATGATTTTCTGTTGATTTGGAAGCATTTACTTATATATATATTTAAATTTTTTTTTTTTAACTTTTTTATTGTATAGTATAATGTATATACAAAGCAAAGACGTAAAAAAGCAATCATTTTCAAAGCATTCTTCAATAAGTAGTTACCAGACAGATCCCAGAGTTTGTCATGGGCTACCATACGATCCTCTGAGATTTTTTCCTTCTGTCTGCTCCAGAATATAAGAGGCTAGAAGGCTTAAATACTTTTTTATCATCACAATAAACTTTTCCCCCTTTTTTTGTGAAAAATAACATATACAAAAAAGCCATGAATTTCAAAACACAGCCCCACAATTAGTTGTAGAACATATTTCAGAGTTTGGCATGGATTGCAAGTCCGCAATTTTGAGGTTTTTACCTCTGGCTGTTGCATGATACTGGAGAATAAAAGAGATATCAGTTTAACGATTCAGCATTCATATTCATTTGTTAAATCTTATCTTCACTCTATACCTCCACTATTACCTTTGATCTTTCCATCCCTCTCTTTAGGGGTGTTTGGGCTATGGCCATTCTAAATTTTTCATATTGGAAGGGTCTGCCACTAATATAGGGTAGGGAGATGGAACTAACTATCTGATATTCTGTAGAGGCTGAAACCTCTAGGTTTCAGGATTTATCTGGACCAGGGACCTATCTGGAGGTTTTAGGTTTCTGGAAAGTTACTCTAGTGCACAGAACCCTTGTAGAATCTTATATATCACCCTGGGTGTTTTTTTAGGATTGGCTGGAATGGTCCTGGTTTGGTTTTGGCAGGTTATGATAGGTAGCAAGGTCTAACTGAAGCTTATATAAGAGTAACCTCCAGAGTAGCCTCTAGACTCAATATTTGAACTCTCTTTGCCACTGAGACTTTATTAGTTGCACTTCTTTTCCCCCTTTTGGTCAGGATGGAATTGCTGATCCCACAGTGCCAGGTCTGGATGCATCCTTGGGAGTCATCTCCCATGCCGCCAGGGAGACTTTCACCCCTGGATGTCATGTCCTGAGTAGGGGGAGGGCAACTATTTCGCTTGCAGACTTGGGCTTAGAGAGACTGAGGCCACATCTGAGCAACAACAAAGGTCCTTCAGAAGCAACTCTTAGGCCTGCCTATAGGTAGTCTAAGCTTCTCCACTATCTACATAAGCTTCACAAGAGTAAGCCTCAGGATTGAGGTCATGGCCTATTGATTTGGGTATCCCTAAAGTTTGACACGATATCAGGGATTCCTGATAGTAAGGTTAATAGTTCCATATTCTTTCTCCCATCCCTCAAGGAACTTTGCCAATACTTTTTGATTATTTGCTTAATATGCTCTAGGATGTATCCAGGAATTACAATAATCCATGAAGGATTAAAGGACTTCTTTCTTATTCTGGGTTCCCTGTCTTTCAATTGTTCAAATGATCTATACAGATAGGTTGAATTCGATTATGTGCTACAGAAAATTTCAGTTCCAGACCGAATAAACCTTTCTTCCTTTGGTCTCAAAGCAAATGTGTGGTTCTAAAATATAGACAATGTCTTTCTTATCCCTGTGTTCTGAATTACTTTAACCCTAACCTGATTTGGCTTCGTTCTTATCGCTAAATATCGGGTTCTCTCTCTCTATATATGTATGTATATATAAAACAGCCTTTTGAAATCCAGAAATAATAATCTCTACTCTGGACTTAATGTGTCTGCTCTAAAAGCTTACAAACTAGGCCCTAGTTTTCTTATAAGCATTTTCTAGAGGTGATCATACCATTGCTATTCTTTTGTTCCTGACCTATTTTGCCTCACCAAATGTTCCACATATTCATTCACGTAGTTGGATGCCTCGCAACATTGCTCCTTTTTGTAGCAGCACAACCTTCATTCATAAGTATATATCATCATTCGTCAATCTACTTCTCAGTCAATACATCCTTCAGCCACTTGCTTTCATCATGCATCAGGTATAGTGCCTAAAGCCCACAGTCTGTCAACATTCTCAATTTTACATTATTTCATTGTTCTCAAGAGAAAGAAAACTAATAAATACACCCTCGCCAAATAGGAAATCTAAACCTTCTCTTAACTTTTGTCTCTCCCCCCATTATTGACCTCTGCTGTTGCTGGGGTAGTGCTGATGCTTTCATTTTGAACATAGAGCATAGCATGCAATATCAGTTTTCCCCTGTACCCTGGACTTAAGCACTCTTTGTACACGAATCATAACTTTGAAATAATTCTTGCAAGAACTAATTCATATTTCTAGTGTCAATCAGTGGGACATAGGTCTATACAACCCCTTTCAATCTTGTTCATCTTCAATATGGCAATATTACGTCTAGACCCACTAGAGAATCACCTTTGCTTTTATGTACTTCTTTATACATAATGAGTTCAACCTCATTAGCTAATGGTTCACACATCTCTAGCTTCTATGTATCTCTAAGTCCCCTATATTCTGTATTATAAGCCTCTGATTATACCTTTATGCTGGTCATAAAAGTGGAATCATACAGTATCTACCCCCTTGTGTATGGCTAATTTCAGTCAGTATTATGTCCTTAAGACTCATCCATCTTGTCTTGTGCTTCAGGGTGCCATTTCATCTTACAGCTGCATGATATTCCATTATATCTATGTAGCACATTTTGTTGATCCACTTGACTGTTGATGGGCATTTGGTTTGTTTCCATCTTTTGACGATTGTCATTAATGCTGCTATGAACATCGGTGTGCAAATGTCTGTTGCTGGAATTGCTTTCAGCTCTTCTGGGTATATACCAAGTAATGCTATTGCTGGGTCATAAGGCAACTCAATATTTAGTTTCCTAAGGAACCTCCAAACAGTCTTTCATAGTGGCTGCACCATTATACATCATTATGCATTTCCACCAGTAGTGTATAAGTGTTCCAGTTTCTGCACATCCTCTCCAATATTTGTAGTTTACTGTTTGTTTATTAGTAGCTATTCTTATGGGTATGAGGTGGTATCTCATTGCAGTCTTGATCTGCATTTCCCTCATAGCCGGTGAAAATGAGCATCTTTCATGTACTTTTGAGCCATCTGTATTTGCGTTTCATAAAAATGCATATTCATATCTTTAGCCCATTTTATAATTGGATTGTTTGTTCTTTTGTTGTTGAGTTGTATGATTTCCTTGTATATACAGGAAATCACACCTTTGTCCCAAATGTGATTTCCAGATATTTTCTCCCATTGAGTTGGCTGCCTCTTCACCTTTTTGACAGAGTCTTTTGAGGTACAGAAGCATTTGATTTTGAGACATTCCCATTTATCTATTTTTTTCTTTTGTTGCTTGTGCTTTTGGTATAAGGTTTAGGAAGCTACCCCTATTGTTAGGTCTTGGAGATGTTTCCCTACATTTTCTTCTAGAAGCTTTATGGTGCTAGTTCTTATATTTAGGTGTTTGATCCACTTTGAGTTAATTTTTGTGTAGGGTGTAAGATAGGGGTCCTCTTTCATTGTTTTGCCTATTGATATCCAGGTCTTTCATGCCCAATTATTGAAAAGAATATTTTGTCTCAGTTCAGAGGGTTTGGGGGCCTTGTCAAAGTCAGTTGACCATAGATTTGGTGGTGTATTTCTGCTTTCTCAATTGAATTCCATTGGTCAGTGCTTCTGTCTTTGTGCCAGTAACATGTTGTTTTGACCACTGTAGGTTTATGATAAGTTTTAAAGTCAGAAAGTGTTAATCCTCCCGCTTTGTTGTTCTTTTTTAGGATGCTTTTAGCTATTTGGGGTCTCTTTCCCTTCCAAATGAATTTGGTAATTAGCTTTTCCAAGTCATCAAAGTAGGTTGTTAGAATTTTGACTGGTACTGTGTTAAATCTGTAGATCAATTTGGGGAGAATTGACATCTTAACTGTATTTAGCCTTCCTATCCGTGAGCAGGGAGTGTCTTTCCACATATGTAGATCTTAGATTTCTTTTAGCAATGTTGTGTAGTTTTCTATGTACAAGTCCTTTACATCTCTAGTTAAGCTCATTTTTAAGTACTTGATTATTTTAGTTGCTATTTTGAATAGATTTTTTTTACTTAACTGACTCCTCAGCTAGGTCATTGCTTGTGTATAGAATTGTTGCTGATTTTTATGCATTAATTGTATACCCTGCCACCTTGCTGAATGAGTTTATTAGCTCAAGTGACTTTGCTGTAGATTTCTCAGGATCTTCCAAGTATAGTATAACGTTCTCTGCAAATAGTGAGAGTTTTACTTCTTCCTTTCCAATTAGTATTCTTTTTATTTCTTTGTCCTGCCTGATTGCTCTAGCTAGAACTTCTAGCACAATATTGAATAATAGTGGTGACAGTGGGCATCTTTGTCTCCTTTCTGATCTTAGGGTGAAAGCTTTTAGTCTCTCTACATTGAGTATGATGCTGACTATCGGTTTTTCATATATTCCTTTTATCATATTGAGGCAGTTACTTTTGATACCTATCTTTTGGAGTATTTTTACCAGAAAAGGTAGTTGAATTTTGTCGAATGCTTTTTCAGCATCAATAAATATCATCATGTGATTTTTCCTTTTCGATCTGTTAATGTGCTGTATTACATTAATTGATTTTCTTGTGTTGAACCATCCTTGCATTCCTGGTATAAACAGCACTTGGTCATGGTATATTCTGTTGGATTTGATTTGCTAATCTTTTGTTGAGAATTTTTGCATCTATGTTCATTAGGGAGATTGGCTTAGTTTTCCTTTCGTATAGCATCTCTACCTGGTTTTGGTATAAAAAGGATATTAGCTTTATAAAATGAGTTAGGTAGGGCTCCTTTTTCCTCAACTTCTTGGAAAAGTTTGAGTGGGATTGGTGTTAGTTCTTTTTGGAATGTTTGATAAAATTCCCCTGTGAAGCCATGTGGCCCTGGGCTTTTCTTTGTAGGAAAATTTTTGATGACTGAATCTCTTGTGATTGGTTTGTTGAGATCTTCTATTTCTTCCTGAGTCAGTGTAGCTTGTTTGTGTGTTTCCAAGAATTTGTCCATTTCATCTAAGTTGTGTCGTTTGTTGGCATATAGTTCATAGAATCCTCTTATGATTTCTTTTATTTCTTGAAGGTCGGTCATTACACAGCACTTCTCACTTCTATTTGCATCCTCTCTCTTTCTTTCTTTGTCAGTCTTGCTAGTGGCCCATCAATTTTATTGATTTTCTCAAAGAACCAACTTTTGGTTTTATTGATTCTTTCTGTTGTTCTTTTGTTCACCCATTCATTTATCTGAACTTCATCTTTTTTATTTCTCTTCTCCTATTTGCTTTGGGGTTAGTTTCCTGTTCTTTCTCAAGTTCCTCCAAGTGTGCTGTAATGTCCTCAATTTTTGCTTTTTCTTGTTTTTTAATATAGGCATTTAGGGCAATAAATTTTCCTCTCTGCTTAGCTTTTGCCTCATCCCATTAGTTCTAATAAGTTGTATTCTCATTTTCATTTGTCTCCAGATAGCTACTGATTTCTCTAGAATTTCTTCTTTGACCCAGTGGTTGTTTAAGAGTGTGTTATTTAGTCTCCATATATTTGTGAATGTTCTCGTTCTTTGGTGGTTATTGAGATCCAGCTTCATCCCATTGTGATCAGAGTGCTTTGAATAATTTCGGCATTTTAAAATTTATGAAGACCTATTTTGTGCCCCAGCATATGATGTATCCTGGAGAATGTTCCATGAACACTAGAGAAGAAGGTATATCCTTGTGCTTTGGGGTGTAGTGACCTATATATGTCTGTTAGGTCTAATTCAATTATCAAGTTATTTATGTTCAACAGCTATTTCCTTGTGGAACTTCTGTCTGGTTGCTCTGTCTATAGAGGAGAGTGGTGTATTGACATCTCCTACTATTATTGTTGAAACATCTATCACTCCCTTGAGTTTTACCAATGTCTTTCTCATGTACTTTGGAGCTCCTTGTTTGTGAGCAGAAACATTTATGATTGTTATATGTTCTTGGTGAATTGAACCTTTAATTAGCATATAGTGTCCTTCTTTGTCTCTCATGATGTCTTTACATTTAAAGTTTATTTTGTCAGATATGGGTATAGCTACTCCTGCTTTCTTTTGGTTACAACTTGGTTGGAAAATCTTTTTCTAGCCTTTCACTTTCAATTTATTTGTATCCTGTGTCTAAGATGAGACTATTGTAATCAGCATATAGCTGGACTATATTTCTTAATCCATTCTGCCAATCTTTATCTTTTAATTGATTAGTTAATGTGTTAACATTCAAAGTTATTACAGAAAAGTGTCTCTTGATTTCACCATCTTATCTTTTTAATTTTATTTGTCACATCTATATATTCTTTCCCCTCTTTCTTTCTCTTTTCATTTTTTAAATTATCCTCACTTGTACTCTTTAATTGTGTGTCCCCCTCCAGACCTCCCTCTTTTTTTTTTTTTTTTTCCCCAGCTGGCTGAGCTCCTTTTAGTATTTCTTGTATCGCCAGTCTCTTAAACTGAGGAGTATGGTTTAAGGAAACCTCTTTAAACATTTTAATTATTGGACCACCCATCCTAGCTTATATGCGCTTTCAGAATCATAGGTCATATCACATTCCTTGCCTGTTCAATTCCCTCCAAGGCTCCTGTTTATACTTTACATTTACAGTAAATAAAATCCATACTCACTTAGGTCACCTTTTCCTTATGGGACCTGTCTTGTGTCTGTATCTCCAGTTTTATTTCCTTCTTTCCCCCCTTGAGTACTGTAATTCCTACCCCACTGGTCTTCTTTCTGTTCATGCATCACTTTCAGTTCATTGCCATATTAGGGACTTTATATATTAAATAATTGCTGTTCCCTTTGCCTGGCTGGGGTGTCTGGCTGTATACTCTCATTCAATCTCAGATCAAATGTTACCATCAATGAGACCTTAGTAGGTTACCTTCCTTCTCTGCTGTTACTCTCTATCACATTTTTTTCTCCTTCTTGGCATTTATCATTACCTGAAATTATCTTTTTTGTTCCATATATTTATTTTCATCTGTCCTTTCCCACTTCAAATGTATGTTTCTGGAGAACAGGGACTTTATATGTCTTATTCCTCAATGTATCCCCAACCCCTAGACCAGTAGGTTTTCATTGATCCCTTATTGAATGAATTCATGAAATTTCTTCTAATGGAAGTTATTTACATCTCTGTTTGAGGGTTTTCTTATCTACTAACCAAGTGGAAAAGAGCTGAGGGTGAGTCTATCCTCTGGTTATGGGGAATAGCAGTTGCCTCTTGACTATTATGAGATTCCCCTCTTTGAGGCTTAAAGCTAAAAGTTTTGGTAAGTAGGTAGAAGGGCTGTGTCACTAGGTTATTATATTTAGCAATTGAAGGGACATAAAATATTTTAAAGATTCAAATGGCTCATTGAAACTGTGGGCTGATGTAGGGAAATTTTCTAGTGAATAAAAGGGAGACTGGTTAGTATTAATGGATTCTGTTGAATTTCTTTTATTATTAATGTGTTGACTTTCTCTTATTATTTCAAGCTATTTTCTAAGTGTCTAAAGTCAGTGTTGGATCAATAAGTTTTTTAAAAATAGAGATATTTTAGAAACTAAAAGTGGTGGGGGAATGGTAGATTTTCTGTATTTTATCATTTCTTTGTAAATGTATTTGGTAATAAACTTTTAACATATGCTAATTTTTAATGTACACTAACAGCAGCTTCCACAGTTATAGGCAGAGTTCTTGGCACACAGTGCTGCTCATTAAATGTTTATTGGAAAAAATTAATAAGTAACTCTTTAAGGGAACTCCTCGTTATACTTTATTTTGTTGATGAATGCATCTTTCTGTGGTGCTTTCAGCCCTCATGGTTCCTACTATGAGTTTGCATAAAATCTTCTGTGAATAACTGATTTTATTCGCACTGAAAATCTGTTGGAGTTGTAAATGTTCTGAAAACGAATAATTCATACTGCAATGACAGCTTAGTGTTTCTGTTGATTAGTGACATTAGAGATGCCGGAAATCATTTGAAAAAAAGCAAGGAAATTGTTGCAATGCATTTTAATAGCAATATACATGATAGTAATTTAGATTATAATTACCCCCTTGGCGGCAACTGTGCTTACCCTTGTTTTGTATAATGCTGACTCTGCTGTTTTCTTAAAATATTGTCATTATCAATGCAAACTATTTCTTTAAGTATTCTTCACATTTTTATCATCTCATTCTTCTTCACAGATCTCATCACCTGAATAGTTCCCAGGAATCCAGGAATTAAAATACTAAAGAGAAACTGAGACAGTTAATTTATGGGTCACACAGACATGCAGATAGACACATGCACCCACCCATGCAAGAATGCATTCACACTCTCACCTCACTGAGAGAACTTAGGCTTTTTTGATATTTTGGTTTTATGTTGATGAAATTTTTCTGTTTCCTACAATTTACCTGTTAAAAATTACTGGGAAAATTTCGTGAGGAAGGACAAGAATCTAGTCACTAATTTCACAGAGAAAAAATTGGTTACAGTGTATTGATATAGTCTCCCAGTATTTAAATGTTTAAATTTTAATTTTTTAAAAATGCTGTTTTCTTTATGGATTTAAGTGTGAATTTTAGAAATCACATTTTACCTGCAGTTGAGGTTGTTACATGATGAATTTTGGTAGAGGCTACTTTTTTGGAAAGAATGAAATGTGATTTGGTGAGCTGGGCAATAGTTTACATTGATTGGGGTAGCTTTAAAGAGTGTAATTTGGACTCTTATTTGATATTCCAGGCCATCTAAGCAAACTTTTGTTTACATTTAAACTCTCTACTAGGCACACAAAAGTAGATCTTTGTTCTGGCCCACATTGGTCTTATGCTGTGTCATCTTCCCATAGAGCATGCAGGCTTTCTAGATTTAGTTTTCTACTTTTATTATTTTGAAATCAGGTCATTGTTAGATGGTCATGGTTGATTCGCCACAGTTACATAAAAATATTCAATTATTTGAAAAATGAAAGTTAATTCTTCAATTCTTTCTGTTAGTAACTGGCAGTATGATATATTTTATTTTGTCATAGAAATGGCATTCCAAATTACTTTGCAAACAAATACATGAGACAGAGTGGTCAAGAAACACACTGAATAAGTCTTGCATCTGAACTAAGATGAGATGTAGGCAATAAGGCAGGGACAAAAGATTGTGTTCTTAGGCAGGTTAAAGAAAAATGGTTACTATTACCTCTAATAGTTATATAGTAAAAGAAAGTATGTTTGGTTCTAAAGAAATAGAAATGGTAAGGGAAATAGGTATGTGAAAGAGTATATTATCTTTAGTATCTTAAGATAATTTAATAAGGAATATGACGAGAGTGGCTTTCTATCCCACATTTGGTATTTTAGAATAAAATTTACCAAGGGGTTAAAGATTTAAAAATTATATTGGATAAATATCCTTCTAATTTTTGTGATGTCAGACAGACATCTTTATCTCACTAATGTGTTCTGATACCACAGGGGATAAAGCTTTCGAAGTATTTTCATCTTGGCTAATGGACTTAGAGATATGCAGACTTGAGTATCCTCACCCTCTCTCCCCCTACTTCCCACTTCCTTTGAAGTTATGTAAAATGAAAGAGACAAGAAGAGCTGTACTTAAAAGGAATGTTTCTGATTATTCATATAACATAATATTTTCTCCTTCCATTTTCCTTTTTTTCATACTTATATTTCAGTAGTAATACGAAAGTGGAGAAATTGTGCTGAAAACTAATTTCCCAATCATCTGTTCTTCCTATGACTTTAATTTGAAATAGTTCTTTCGTCTTTCAGCATAGATTTTTCTTAAATGACTTATCTTCCTCTCTTTTATTATTTTAATCCTTAGCCTATATTTACCAGACATTTTATAAGGAACTGGTGATACCGTTCTGAACCAGGCAGAAGCAGACACTGACTTAGGAGGATGTGTGCCAGTGGATAAGGTGGCCATTAAACAAAGAGGTGCTGGTGTACACTGACAGACTGTTCCTTAGTCCCAGAAGATTTTCTTCCTACCACAACTACTATTGTCCCTGGTGATTTCATCATCTACTTAGATGATTCATTCAATATCCCACCCTCTAATTTCCTTGACATAATCACTTCCACTCAATCTCAGCCACATAACCTTAGCTAGTAGCATTCCATTTCTAAATTTCTTAAAGACATAATTCTCTGATCACTGTCTTTCTAGTTTCCTTAGTCTTCTCACTTTAAGACTTCTATAACCCCATTAGAACTGCTCCTTTATTAACTATCATATTTTCATATCTATAATCACCTTTATCCTTGCCATGCCCTCACTTCTCTCCTTATCCACTGTAACCTCCATAGACCTATACCTACTCTTGCATAAGCCATCAGCTCATTTGACTTTCTATGTTTTCTTTCTCACCTGTTTAAATCCTGCTCTTGATTAAACCAAGCTTTTTACTTTCTCTGCATCTTGCACCTCAGCACAGCACGCATCTGTAGCCACGCTGACCACTCTTTTCTGAATGACTAAAGTTCACAAGTGAGCCCTTAGCTGTGCTCACATATTCTATCATATGACCCTTGTCAGTACACTCATTCACTTTCTGAAAATGATTGCACTCCTTTTCTTCTCTTCTCATAACTCCAGTTTGGTTACTTTTAGCTGATTAAATTGCTGCCTCTTTTACTGAGAAAGTAGATATAATCATCATGGAACTGTCATGCCTTACTTCTTAATCGTGAGATCTAACAATCTACTGACATTTGTTTTTTTACACTTTGTTTTTCACTCTTATATCAGTGATAAAGTCTACTGCAACTGTTTAAAGGTCAATCTTTTCTCCTGTATTTTCTTTTGTAAAATGTATATATCTCAGTTTACCAGCCTGCTACTATGAGCACCACGAAATTGGTTGGCTTAGTAATAGGAATTTATTGGCTCACAGTTTCAAAGGCTAGAAGGCTTGTTTCCTCCTGGGGTTGATAGTATTCTGGCTAGCTGACAATCTCTGGGCTCCTTGACTTGCTTATCTCTTGGTAATGTCTTCTCCTTTTTCTTTTGGGTCTCATTGACTTGTGGTTACCAGCTTGGCTCCTTGACTTTTTCTATTTCTGAATTTCTTCTGCTTATAAAAAACTTCACTAGTCCAGATTAAAATTCAACCTCACTCTCTTGGGCTACACCTTAACCAAAAATAACATCTTCAAGAGATCTTATTTACGCTGGCTTCACGCCCACAAGAATGAGGAATAAGACCAAGAACATATCTAAATTTGGGATATATAACTCAAGTCACCATAGTATGTTCAAATCTTTTACCCATTTTTTTTGACTGGGGTATTTACCTTATTACTACTGAATTGTAGGAGATCTTTAGACATTTTGAATTTTTCCTTTCTCATATATATTTATTGTTGTTGGTAGAGGCAGTCTGCCATGATCCCTGGACATCCTTTCAGGTTCTTGCCCGTTATGTCAACAGTATAAAGGCCCGGACTGCTTTTTACCCAGGCCTTTTCTCAGAGTTGTGTTTGTTCTGAGCAGCCCTGAGAGATGAAGTAATGTCTTCCTCCAGACAATGAGCAAGCTTGTTAACACTCTATAAAAAAGGTGAATTCCCCAGGCTCAGTATTTTTCTTCTACAGTGCTACCATGTGTGCAGGCAGAGATAATGGACCCGGCATCACTTCTGTGGGACTTGCAGGGGATGGGGAATTGACACCATGGTAATGAGTCCTTTTATTATGACTGAGGAGTCTCGCGTTTTCTGCAGGCATCCATGAAACAGCAGTAGCAAGCTAATTTAGGTTGTGCATAAGGTAAAATTGCAGACCCTATCATAGTTTGTGACTTATATTACAAATATTTTCTCCTGGTTTGTGGTTTACCTTTTCACATTCTTTATGAAAATGTCTTAATAAAAGTTTTGAAAAGTGGAAACTTTAAATTTTGATGAGGTCAATTTGTCAATATTTTAATTTTATACTTAGATTATACTAAGAAATCTTTACCATCCCCAAGGTAGAGAAAATTTTCACTTATATTTTATTATAGATGTTTAAGAATTTTAGATTTGTACATTTAGGATCAGATCTAGGTTTTTTTTTTTTTTAACGGATGTCCAGTTTTTCAAGCAGCATTTGTTGATAAGACTATTCTTATTCTTAATGAATTACATTAGTGTCTTTGTTAAAAACCATTGACCATATAGATGAAAATATTATTTCTGGACTCTCTATTCTGTTCCATTGACTTGTATGTATGTTTTTTTATGCTAATACCATCCTGATTGATTAATATGGCTTTATAGCGAGGTTTGAAATTATGTGGTGGAAGCCATCTTTTTTCAAAATTGTTTTTTTTTTTGTCTTAGATGCCTTGCATTGCCACATAAATTTTAGCACTTGCTTGTCAATTTTGGCAAAAATGCTTGTTGGGATTTTGATAGTGATTATATTGAATGTATAGATCCATTTTGGGGGAAAACAGACTTTTTAATAGATTTACTAATAATGATAATAAGTCTTCTGATCTATGATTATGAATTTGGGTCTCCTCTGATTTTTCTCCACAATATTTTGTAGGTTTTAGTTATTACCTTTCCTTTGGTAAAATTTTTCATAATTATTTTGTTTTAGATGTTAATAAAAGTAATATACTTAAAATTTTCATTTTCTAATTATTGGTAGTATTTAGCAATAAAATTGATTTTCATAAATGGAGTTTTATTCTGTGGCATTTTCAAAAATAGATTCCTTCAGATTTCATGTAGATAATAATGTCATTTGCGGTTATAGACAGTTTTGGACTTCCCTTCTGATTTAAAAAAAAATTGTTATAAAAATTTAGCAAAAAAACATACAAACGTTCTTGACATACAAACCTTCCATACATGGTGCACAACCAGTGACTCACAATATCATATAGTTATGTATTCATTATCATGACCATTTTTTGGAACATTTACATCAGTCCAGCAAAAGAAATAAAAAAGAAAGAACTCATATATACCATACCCCTTACCCCTCCCTCTCACTGACCACTACTAGTATTTCAGTTTACTCAATTTATTTTAACTTTTGTTCCCCTTATTATTTGTTTATTTTTTATCCATATTTTTTTACTCATCTGTCCTTACCCTAGATAAAAGGAGCATCAGACACAAGGTTTTCACAATCACACAGTTGTAAAAGGTATATCATTATAAATAATCATCTTAAAGAAACATGGCTACTGGAACACAGCTTTACAGTTTCAGGTACTTCCTTCTAGCCACCCCAATATACCATAAACTAAAAAGAGAATATCTATATAATGTGTAAGAATAACTTCCAGGATAATTTTTCAACTCTGGTTGAAATCTCTAAGCCACTGACACTTGATTTTGTCTCATTTCTCTCTTCCCCCTTTTGGTTAGGAAGGTTTTCTCCCTCCCTTGATGCAGGTCCTGGCTCATCCCAGGATTTCTGTCCCACGTTTCCAGGGAGATTTCCACCCCAGAGAGTCATGTCCCATGTAGGTGGGGAGGGCAGTGAGTTCACTTGCTGTATTGTGTTAGAGAGAGGCCACTTCTGAGCAATGAAAGTGGTTCGCTGGGGGTGACTCTTGGGCCTAATTTTAAATAGGCTTAACCTATACTTTGCGGGGTAAGTTTCATGGGGTAGACCCCAAGATCAAAGGCTCAGGCTATGGATGTGGTTGTCCCCACTGCTTGCAAGACTATCAGAAATTCTCCAAATGGGGAAGCTGAATATTTCTCCCTTCCTCCCCATTCCACCAAGGGGACTTTGCAAATACTTCTTTATTCGCTATCCAAATCATTCTGGGATTTGTTGGGGCGTCACACTCACTGGACAAACCAACAAAATCTCATGCCCTATTCATGATTCCCTGTACTTAAGATGTTTGACTAAACTGACCATACAAGTTAAATTAGGAAATACACTACCCAATGTATAAACTTTGCACCAAATAAACATTTCTCCCTTTAGTGTCACACAGAAGTTGAAGTTGTAAAATATGGATGATATCCTTTATCCAGTTAGTCTTCTGATATACCTTAGTCCTATCCAGGTTAGCTTCATTCATATCTCTACTCGGTGTGTGATCACTTTTTTTAACTTTTTAAACAGTTTCTATATGGGGCACTGCTGACTTTCATAGCTTGAGAGCTCTAACTCAGAGTTCAGGTGTCACATAAATACTGGAAGTTTCTGGGAAAGACCATGTTATTTACAAACATTTCATCATGTGAGAATTTAGAATTAACAGTTACATCTCCTGAACATATATGACTATAAGAGCTTACAGTCTAGGACCATTTACAATGTTCCCCAACCTGACATCCCATGCTCTCATCTTTAGTTCACCAAATTTTTATATTATAGTTAGTCCATACGATTGAGGCACGGTAATATTTTTCTTTTTATTCCTGACATTTCATTCAACATATGACTCTTAAGGTTCATTCATTTAGTCGAATGCATCACAACTTCATTCTTTGTTGTGGCCCCTCAGTTGTCCATTGTATGTTTACACCACAGTACCTCCTTCCATTCCTCAGTCATTGTACCCTTAGGCCACCTCCATTCATTGTGGGTCATGAACACTGCCACCAGAGACATCAGTATGCAAATATCCTTTCGTGACCCCCCACTCAGCTCCTCCACCCCTGCCTCCTGTGTAACCACCACACTGCTCTCCAAGGGGCTGTACCTCTCATTTCGCTACCAATAGTGAATAGGTAACTCTCTTTCTCTGCATTTTCTCTAGCTCTTGTTTCTCTCTGTTCATTTTTTAATAGTTCTGTTCACACATACAGTCCGCCCTAAGGGTATAGACATGCCTTCACCACCATATTGTATCTGAAATAATTTCCTTTTTTTCCACAAAGAATCCATACTCCTTTCCCAATGTCCCTGCCTGATGACATTTAGTTTTGGCATAATACCTTTGTTACATTCATTGGAAGCATATTACAATGTTACTATTGACTATAGGCCCAACTTACATTGATTGTACATTTCCCATATACCATCTATTTTCAATACCTGCAATACTGACATTCCTTTGTTCTTCCTCCTGCAAAAATATTTTTTAATTTGTACGTTTACTCACCATCATTGTTCACTCTAGGTATTCCTAAATTATACTCTTATCCTCTATCCTACCTTCTGATTTCATATGTTCCCCCAGCCCTCCACCTTTAACCATATTCACATTCAGCTTTATTCAGTGTACTTATATTATTGTGCTATAATCAGGTAGTATTGTGCTATTCATACCTGAATTTTTACAGTTTTTTTGCACAATCTGTATTTTTTCAGCACCAGTTGTCTAATCTCTACCATATTTCTATCTCCTGATAACCTGTGTTAACTTAAATTCTCCAAGTTCATTCATTAATGTTAATGTTATGAATTTGTCCTTTTGTTTCGGGCTAATTGCACTCAGCATAATGTCCTTAAAGTCCATCCAAGTTATTACATGCTTCATGACTTTATTCTGTCTTACAGCTGTGTAATATTCCATCATATGTATATACCACAGCTTGTTTAGCCACTCACCCATTGATGGACATTTGGGCTGTTTCCATCTCTTGGCAATTGTAAATAATGCTACTATAAACATTGGTGTGCAAATGTTCATTTGTGTCCTTGCTCTCATGTCCTCTGAATAGATACCTAGCAATGGGACTGCTGGGTTATATGGCAATTTTATCTTAGCTTCTTGAGAAACCAACAAACTGCCTTCCACAGTGGTTGTACCATTTTACATTCTTGCCGACAGTGGCTAAGTGTGCCTCTTTCTCTACATCCTCTCCAGCACTTGTCATTTTCTGTTTTTTTGATAATGGCCATTCTAGTGGGTATGAGATGATATCTCATTGTGGTTTTGATTTGAATTTCAACTAATGGCCAGTGAAGTTGACGTCTCTTCAATTGCCTTTTAGCCATTTGTGTTTCCTCTTCTGAGAAGTGTCTGTTTATGTCTTTTGCCCATTTTTTAAATGGGTTGTTTGTGTTTTTGTTGTTAAGTTGGAGAATCTCTTTATATATTCTGGATACTAAACCCTTATCTGATATGTAGTTTCCAAATATTGTCTCCCATTGTGTAGACTGCCTTTTTACTTTTTTGACAAGGTTCTTTTATGCACAGAAGTGTTTACTTTTCAGGAGTTCCCGCTTATCTATATCTTTCTTCAATGCTTGTACTTTGAGTGTAAGATCTAGGAAACCACCTCCTATTATAAGTTTTATAAGATATTTCCCTCCATTTTCTTCTAAAAATTTTATGGTCTTAGCTCTAATGTTTAGGTTTTTGATCAATTTTGAGTAAATTTTTTGTATAGGGTGTGAGATATGGATCCTCTTTTATTCTTTTGTGAATAAAGAATAGGATATCCAGTTCTCCAAGCACCATTTATTGAAGAGGCTGCTTTGTCCCAAGTGAGTTGGCTTGACTACCTTATCAAAGACCATTTGTCCATAGATGAGAGGGTCTATATCTGAACACACTATTTGATTCCATTGGTCATTATATCTATCTTTATGCCAGTACTGTGCTGTTTTGACCACTTTAGTTTCATAATATGCCTTAAAGTCAGGTAATGTGAGACCTCCCACTTCATTTTTCTTTCTCAAGATATTTTTAGCTATTCAGGGCACCCTGCCCTTCCAAATAAATTTGGTTATTGGTTTTTCTATTTCTGCCAGGTAAATTTTTGGAATTTTAATTGGTATTACATTGAATCTTTACATCAATTTGGGTAGAATTGACATCTTAACTATATTTAGTCTTCTAATCCATGAATATGATATGCCCTTCCATTTATTTAGGTCTTCCATGATTTCTTTTAGCAGTTTCTTGTAGTTTTCTGCATGTAGGTTTTTTGTATTCTTAGTTAAATTTCTTCCTAAATATTTTATCCTTTTGGTTGCTGTTGTAAATAGATTTTTTTTCTTGACTTCCTCCTCAGATTGCTCATTATTAGTGTATAGAAACACTGCTGATTTTTGGGTGTTGATCTTGTACCCTGTCACTTTTCTGTACTCATTTATCAGCTCTACTAGCTTGGCTGTAGATTTTTCAGAATTTTTAACATTATAGTATCATGTCGTCTGCAAACCGTGAGAGTTTTACTTCTTTCTTTCCAATTTGAATGTCTTTAATTTCCTTTTCTTGTCTAATTGCTCTGGCTAGAACTTTAGCACAATGTTAAATAACAATGACAGTGACATCCTTGTCTTGTTCATGATCTTAGGGTGAAAGCTTTCAGTCTTCCTCCATTGAGGATGATGTTACTTGTGAATTTTTCATATATTCCTTTTATCATGTTCAGGAAGTTCCCTTCTATTCCTATTCTTTGAAGGGTTTTCATCAAAAAAGGATTTTGAATTTTGTCAATTGTGTTTTGTGCATCAATCAAGATGATCATGTAGTTTTCTGCTTTGATTTGCTGATATGGTATATAACATTAATTAATTTTCTTATGTCAAACCATCCTTGCATATCTGAAATGAGGTGATGGTGTATAATTCTTTTAATGTGCTGCTGGAATTCTGTTTGCAAGGATTTTTGCATCCATATTCATTAGAGAGATTGGTCTGCAATTTTATTTTCTTGTAGTATCTTTGTCTGGCTTTGGTATGAGGGGGATGTTGGCATCATAGAATGAGTTAGGTAGCCTTCCCTCCTCTTCAATTATTTTGAAGAGTTTGAGCAGGATTGGTACTGATTCTTTCTTGAATGCTTGGTAGAAGTCACATGTGAAACCATTCATGGGCTTTATGTTGTCATTCAATTTCCCGAAACTCTGCTCATATTTTTCTATTCTTTTCCCTACATTTTCTTTTTGTGTTGGATTTCAGATGTCCAGTCCTACTTCACTAATCTTTCTTCTGCCTCTTCAAATCTATTATTGTAGGTTTTCATTAATTTTTTTCATCTCTTCTACTCTGCCTTTTATTCCCATAAGTTCTGTGATTAGTTTTTTCAAACTTCCAATTTCTTCTTTTTGTTTACCTAATGCCTTCTTTATGTTCTCCCTCAACTCATTGATTTGATTTTTGGTGAGATTGTCCATGTCTGTTCAAAATCCTGAATTAGTTGTTTCAACTCCTGTATCTCATTTGAATTGTTGGTTTCTTCCTTTAACTGGGTCAAATCTTTGATTTTCCTAGTAGGATTAGTTATTTTTTTTTGCCGGCATCTTGACATTTGCTTTCCTTAATTTGTTTACACTGGAGATTGTTTTCACTCTTTTACCTAGGATTTTCTTGCTAGATGGCTTTCTTCTCTGTCTGTTCTTTGACATTCAGTTTAGCTTTGTATTAGTTATGGTTCTCTAGTGAAAAAGAATCAACAGGAAACGCTCGCAAATATAAAATTTATAAAAGTGTCTCACGTAACCGTGGGAATACACAGTCCAAAATCCGCAGGGCAGGCTGTGAAGCTGACAATTCCGATGGAGGGTCTGGACAAATTCCACAGGAGAGGCCCGCCTGTTTCTTCTGAATCCTTCTTAAAAGGCTCCCAGTGATTAAATTAAGCATCACTCATTGCAGAAGACACTCCCCTTGGCTGATTACAAATGGAATCACCTGTGGATGCAGCTGACGTGATTATGATTTAATTCTGTGAAATGTCCTCATTGCAATAGTCAGGCCAGCACTTGCCCAACCAAACAGGTACCACCACTTGGCCAAATTGACACATGAAACTGACCACAGCAAGCTTATTCTATACCTCTAGCATAGGTTCTCTATAACTGATCAAAATTTTCAGTTCTTGTTTTTCTTCTGTTTGTTGCCCTGCCTATAGGGAGCCTTGGCTTTTTTGTTTGTTTGTTTTGTTTTGTATTTGAGGAGGCCTTGCCAGATTTTGTGGACCCTAGTCAGATTTTTCCATACCGGGCTGGCCTCCTCTCAGGAGGAAAGCATTGCTTGCATCAGTTTTCCCTGAAGAGAGACACCCAACAGGTTGACAGATTTTCCTATGAAACCTCTAAACTCCTATCCTGCCCAGTATGTGGTTCTTGTCTGCCTGCGGCTTCCCACCAGCGTAAAGTTGTGTGGTGCCTTTCACTTCAGCAGACTCTTCCTGCTGGGAAAGTGGTTGAGATAGAGGTGAAGTTGTAGGTTGGCATTAATTGAATCAGTTTTCCAATCCCTGGGGCCTGAATTCCTTGAGGGAGGGATTTCACTTGAGCTGGGCCTCACCCTTCTCTTGGGAAAAGGTAGTTTTAGGGAATTAACTCCTTTCACCTGACTAGTTACTTTGTCTCTCAGACAAGCTTAATTCTCCCCTTGCCTGGGGCAGTTGGAGCCTGAGAAGCCTTGCAGTTCTATCTCATGAGAGTTCTGTGTGGGGTCTCTGCTGGGCCAGCTTGTCCAGATTGGTGTATGCTGTGTGTCCGGTCACTGATATGGCCCCAGCCGTTTCTCTGTACAATTCCTGGCTATTTATTAGCTGCTCGGAGGATGAACTAGATTCCATAAGCCGCCATCTTGTCCTTCTTCCCTTCTAATTTATATGCCTATTACTACTACTACTACTGCTGCTGCTACTGCCGCTGCCCTGTAGCACTAGCCAGAAACTTCAATATTGAATAGAAATTGTGAGAGCTGAAATATTTCCTTGTTCCCAATTTTATAGAGAAAACATTCAGTTTGATTAATAGAGACATTTTAATACCTAGAAGACATTATGGATGGATATGCAATGTCCATATTCATTGTCATTAAAGAGAATGAAAGTGTTATTGAGATTTTAGTAGAGATGGGAAATGACAGGGATGTTGAACTAACAATGAAGAAAAGTGCAGAATTATATCTGAACTCATCTCTTTAGGAACTTTGCTGTAAGGACCCCATAGAATTTGGGTTCGGTTAGCTTCCATTTCATGGGATGCCATTTTTTTTGTTCAATTGAGTTTATCTGTAAGTGTATTTAGGAGACAGGAGAGTATAAGTTTTATTGGATAATTAAATCCTTATCTTTCATAACAGAAGTCGAAGGTAATATTGAAAATTTACAAATTAAAGGAATGTCAGGATAAGCATGTTGTTTAGATATATTCAGTAACAATCAGAAAAAATAATTAAGGAAATTAATAGTGATTTCCTTTGTGAGGCAGGGCTAAGAGATAGGGCATATGGTTCTGATTTAAAAAAATCTTTTAATACCACTTTTCTTTTTATCCAAATGCATTTATAAATTATTTACTACTTATTAGTCTAATAATTAGGAAGTATTAACTATAAAGTGCTTGCTGATATATTGTGAAGGAAACAATCTATTTATTCAGTTGTGGTTTGATCCTACCAAGATAATAATTATTTCAATAATGAATTTAGGAAGGGCTTGAAAAGATCATTTAGTTCAACCTCCACTGATACATTTGGATAAAAACATTGGCCTAAGAGGATACATAGGAAACTTGAAAATTTTATGATAGCAAGAAATTGTGAGGAACCTTTATGCCTAAGAAGTGGAGATTAGTAATATAACTAATGATCTGTCATTTACTTTGTACCCATGAAAAATTCATACTCTTCAAGACTTATTAATTGATATTAGAATTTGTTCCTGACAAATTGATAATGATAAGAAAATAGCCCAGAGAACAAAATGCATCCTATAATATTTTCAGAAATATATGTATTGAAGTACAAATATGTAGATTATTATATATTGAAAATTATATGTAGAGAATAGATGAGAAAAATACTTTAAATGGAAATATCAAGATAATAGTAGTCAGTTTGAGATTTTTTTTTTCCTTGTGGCTCTTTGTTTTCAAAATTTTCTGTATTGAATAAGTGATATGTTGGTAATTTAAAGAAAAAGAGTCATTGGTAAATGCCATGGTGGTACAAGTTGAATATGTTCTCTTTTTAATGATAACCTTACATAGTCTTTGAGTAAAAATTGCATGTTCCTGGTCAATACTTTCACTGCCCTGTTCAATTTTTTCTTTAACCTTTTAAATTCTCTCAAGATTTTGCCAGTGAATTTTTCTTAGTAAATTACCACTTTGTCATTGATATGAGTGAAAATAACCTGCCTTTCCAGTGAATTTCATTTAGCAAATTAATAAAAATAAAAATAAATGTAAAAAATTCACTTAATTTCCTGCTATCCCAACTAATCTGCTTTTGTTTATACATGTACAATTCCTTTCCTAGCACTTGAATGTGAAATATGTAATTTAAATAGATATAATTCTGCACTTTTCTTCATTGTTAGTTCAACATCCTTGTCATTTCCCATCTCTACTAAATTGCACCTTCTTATCTCTTTGTTTCTGATCTCAGAGAAAAGAAATTCTCCTGGTGACCTGTAAGGTCTACAATCTCCTCTTCCACAAGTTTTTCCCAGGTAGCTACATGTTTCTTTCCTTCATCTCCTTCAGATTTTTCTATTCAAACACTCAAATGTGAGGCCTGCAAATTTTCCTCTATGAAGCTTTCCTTGACCACTCAGTTTAGAATTATGCCCCTACACCATGCTCCTTTTTCCCCTTCCCTGCTTTTATTTTTTTCCATAGTGCTGTCACTATCTATAATACAATGTATTTTACTTATCTCATTTATTCCCTTTTTCTCCCTACTAGGATCATGTTCCCTCTGGGCAGGGATGTTTTCTCTTGTTCACTGCTCTGTTTGCAGCACTTAGAAGAATGCCTAGTTCTTGGTGGGCACTTCTTAGTGTTGAATAATGAATGAATTCCAACACTTCTAATCCATATTTCACATCAGCCAGAGGGATTCTTCCAAAACTCCCCTGGGAAAACTAATTGTGTAGTGGTGATCTTTCATTCCTGATCTGGCCTGTCAATGTCTTCTGTCTTTTTTCTTATCACTCCCCATGTACCTTAAACATGCACATAGTACACTTTTTTAACTTTCTCTCTTCAGTTGTGTGTGCGTGTGTATGCGCTTGCGTATTATGTTTTGATCTTGGAAGGTATGCCTTTCTAGTTTTTTGCCTCCCTGGCTCTTATTTGCTTTTCACATGTGACTCAGATTCCCTTGTCTGCTCTGCCAAATTTGGTGTTCCTCCTTTGGGCACCCTTGGTTTTATTTTATAGGAATTAGACTACACTGAATATGATTTCCAAGCTTGTGTCTCTCTTTCCAGACTTAGGTTTGTTAATCACTGTGTCTGCAGTTCTAGTAAGGTGTTTAATACCAGTCAAATGAATTGATGAATATAGGCTTTCCTATGTTGGTTGGAGTACTGATTTTAGGACTTCTTTCCTATAATACACAGTTAATTGCTTCTAATGACATCTTGGATTTGCAAAAGCTGTTATTTAATTTGCAAACCCTTTGATAGTATGAATTTATAGATTTATAGACAGAAATAAGGAAATCACTCCCCAAAGTTGTGTGCAACTTTTAATAATGAGAGGTGAGATGAATTTAATTGTTATTATTTTAATAGATGATCTTCACTCAGCATAAATTAAAAAGTTCTTTTTTGGGGGCATATTTTACAGGGAAGTCTTAAGAGTAGCCGACAGATCTCACCTCATGAATTTATCCATGAACTGAAAATGGCATCTGCAGATGAGAGACTTGTCACGTGCCTGGAATCCCTCCGTGTGTCTTTGACCAGTAACCCTGTCAGGTAATTCACCTATCTGAACAGAGCGTGTTATTGAATTTAACAGATGTCATTGATCTGTCATTTTTATTTACCACTTCCTTCATAGCACCTTTAAACAAAAAGTTGGTGTACCTCAACAAAATCTTAAGGTAGAAGTTGAATACATGCTATTTATATACATGAAGAAATATAGTCTCAGTAGTACCTTTTGCTATTTATTATTGAGTTGTGCATAGCCTACAGTCTTATAAAACTAATTCTTATATTGCTTTTCTTAGAACTCTGAAAAACTTAAGGCGTTTTTATAAAGCGAGCGATCATGTTTAGAAACTTTATTGATTTAATGTAGTTGAGTTTTACCTTGAATTTTGGAATTGCATATTACTGATCCATGCTTGACATAGCAAGACATATCATCAGTTTTTTTTTTCCTTTTCCTTTAATGGAAATGATTTTTTTTGTAGAAGCCCATAGTCTAATGTCAGATTTACCAAATAAAATTACTGATGCCCAGTAAAATTTGAATATTCTGCATACTTATACTAAAAATTATTTGTTGTTCATTTGAAATTTAAATTTAGCTATGTGTCATGTATTTTATCTGTCAACAATTCTATAGTTGTCTTCACAAGTCAATTTTTAGAGTGGGGTTAATTTTTGTTGCCTCTGAGAAATAATTTCTAAAAAATTTAAAAAATAGTTCATATGTATTTTGATAAACTGTCATATTTAAACTTGTTAGATTATTGTATGGTAAGAGACAAACTTGCTAAAAAAACTGAACAAGACATACGTCACATATGTCATGAATGTTATAATACCCAAATAGAGCTGCTGGAATCTGTTTAGAGGACTTTGCTAACCATGAATTAAGTAGGTAGCTGGTACAGAGAATTCTTGAAAAACTCATGCTAGAAGTTCTTATACAATCTCTGAATGAGTCTAGGATCAGAGAATTTGGGAGTTGCAAAAAACTAAGGTAGATCAGTTATGGCTTCTTATTTTATAATAAATGAACTTCTATTTAAGAATATATATATATGTTCTGAGTCTAGAATGATATACTATAATTGAATGTTAATGATATATAAAATAATCTCTGACATTCTCTCACATTAGTGTTTTTTTTGAATGTTTTTGAGGTTTGGATATAGTATGAAAAAATGCTTAATACTAAAAGTATTTTAAAAGTCTTCAATTAATCTTTAGTGTATTTAATTTTTGTTAATTCTCCATATTTTGCCATTACTGTTCTCTAGACTGTACAACAGTGGTTAGGCGTGAGGCCAGGTACTTCACATGTCTTATTTGCTTCTCTTTCCAGGTATAGTGCTTAGCTGTATAAAATTTTAGAGTGAGTGTAATGATGAAGTTTTGATTTTAGCCTTATTTTGTCCGTCTTTAGCTATTGTTTGAAGCTATGATTGGATCATGACATGCATATTTTTATTTTGACAGTTATAGTTACACATGAAAACCTTTGGTAAAACTTAATATGTATCTGCTAAAGCTTAATATTTACCTGTAATATTATTATGTTTTAATTAGGGTGCGCAGGTGGTTCACTGGTAGAATGCTTGCCTTTCATGCGGGAGACCCAGGTTTGATTCCCCAACCATGCACCCCCTCAAAAAAAACAATATTAATTAAAAAAAAATTATTGTGCATCTTTATTTTCCAAGTGCTATCTTAGGTGTAGGTCTTGAGTTTAGTAACTCAAGCAATCCAGGACCCGTTCCTGAGGAGTTTAAATGTAGGAGGGGGGTATTTGGGGGTGGAGTCAGGAGATGGCTCACACTTATTTTCCCACTAGCCACTGTAGACGTCACTCATTGTTTTTCTGTATAGTTAGAAGTCCCTTCATTTTACCTTTTCTTTTCCTCCTCTTCTGTCTTTTGAATAGTGAATATGATAAGAAAGAAAAACAAATTTAAAGTGTTTTATATTAAGTAAGAATTCCTGTATATTGCAAATGAATGGTGTTCTAGTTTGCTAGCTGTCAGAATGCAATCTACCAGAAACAGAATGGCTTTTAAAAAGGGGAATTTAATAAGTTGGCTAGTTTACAGTTCTAAGACCTAGAAAATGTCCCAGTCAAAACAAATCTATAGGAATGTCCAATCAAAAGCATCCAGGGAAAGATACCTTGGTTTAAGAAGGCCGAAGAAGTTCAGGGTTTCTCTCTCAAGTGACAAACAAGTGACATGAGAAACACAGTCAGAGTTTCTCTCTCATCTGGAAAGCACATGGTGAATATGTTCAGGGTTCCTCTCTCAACTGGAAGGGCACTTGGTGAATACGGCATCATCTGCTAGCTTCTTCTCCTGGCTTCCTGTTTCATGTAGCTCCCCGGGAGGCATTATTCTTCTTCATCTCCAAAGGTTGCTGGCTAGTGGACTCTGCTTCTTGTCACTATGTCGTTCTGCTTTGTTCTCTCTGAATCTCCTCTTCTCCAAAATGTTTCCTCTTTTATAGGACTCCAGAAACTAATCAAGACCCATCCAAATGGGCGGAGACACACCTCCACCTAATCCAGTTTAACAACCACTCTTGAGTAAATCACATCTCCAGGTAGATGATCTAACTATAGTTTCAAATATACAACACTGAATAGGGATTAGAAGAAACAGCTGCCTTTACAAAATAGGATTAAGATTAAAACATGGCTTTTCTAGGGTATATACATCATTTCAAACCAGCACATTCCACCCTCCGGACCCTAAAAAAGACATGTTTTCTCTGTATACAAAATACATTCATTCCATAATAATATCAGAGAACCTTAAATCATTCTAGTAACATTTCAAATACAAAATTAATACAAGATTAAAATCAGTACAAAGTCTCATCAAAGTTAGTTAAAGGCATGAACGGTCCTAAGGCAAAATTTTCTCCATTTGCTCTGGACCTGTAAAACTCAGAACAAGTTATTCACTGCCAATATACAAAGAAGGAACATTCATAGGATACATATACCTATTTCTATAGGGAGGAAGGAACACAGGGGTCACCGGACCCATACAGTTTCGAAAACCCACAGGGCAAAGTCCATTAGATTTCAAAGTCTAAGAGTCATTTATCTTCGGGGCTGCTGAAAGCAGCAGTCCCACCCTTTCCAATGGACTACACAGAGGCCTGCCTCTCTCTGAACGCAACCTTGGGGGACATTGGGGAGACCACCTTTTTCTCGGCTCCACCCTCTCCCAGCATTGGGGCCAAACCCAGGTTCTCTGCCATCTCTGGGGCACACGCTCAATCCCTCCATATGCTTTACACTCTTCAAGGCCTGAGGTGGCATGACTCTTCCATTGCAATGAGGTGAAAGGCCCATCCTCTGCCTCTGGGGCAAACTCACCCTCTCCAGGCCCCAAATTTTCCAGAACTAAAGTTTGGTTCTCAGCTTATCTCTTTCCTGTCGTGTTTCACTTTAAGCTGCAAGGAGAAACAAGGCTACACTTTCCACATTTAATTTGGAAATCTCTTCTGCTAAATATCCAACTTCATGGCTTTTAAAATCTACCTTCCAGCCAAAGCCACTAGTCAACTTTGCCAGATTGTCTGCCATTTTAAAACAAGGATCGTCTTCCTTCCAGCCTGTAAAGACACATGCCTCATTTCTTTCTAGAGTATGGTCAGAAGTATCTTTAGAGTACACATTTCTACCAAGATTCTCTTCAAAATGTTCCAGGCCTTCTCTATCAAATGCCTCACAACTCCTCCAGATTCTTCCCCTTATCCATTTAAAAAGCCATTCCAACATGTTTAATATTTGCAAACCACAGCAGCACCCCACTTGCCAGTACCAGATCTGTTCTAGTTTGCTAGCTGTTCGGATGCAACACACCAGAGATGGATTGGCTTTTAATAAAAGGGGATTTATTTCATTAGTTCTTCAGAGGAAAGGCAGCGAACTTTCAACTGAGGTTCTTACACGGGAAGGCACAGGGTGATCTCTGCTGGCCTTCTCTCCAGGCCTCTGGGTTCCAACAACTTTCCCTGGGGTGATTCCTTTCTGCATCTCCAAAGGCCTGGGCTGAACTGCAAGTGCTGAGATGAGGTATGCTGAGCTGCTTGGGCTGTGCTACATTGCGCTCTCTCATTTAAGCACCAGCCAATTAAGTCAAACGTTATTCATTGCAGCAGGCACGCCTCCTAGCCGACTGCAGATGTAATCAGCACCAGATGAGGTTCAAGCCATTGGTTTTTGTCCACCGCAATAGAACTAGGCACCTTCACCTAGCCAAATTGACAACTGAATCTAACTACCATAGATGGGATCATTTATTGAAAAATACTGGGAAATGATACTATATGTCTTTTTAAATTGAACCTTAAAAAACTGAAAGTCCTGCCGCTATTTCCCACCCAGTAGTCTTTAATTGAAAAGAAGAGGAAACCTTATTATTGGAGAATTTTTTTTTAAACTGTGACAGTTTATGTAGAGAGAAAACTTAGAAGATACTTGAGAACATTTTTTCATCTAGAGCTCCAATTTGAGGAACGACTAAGCTGAAATGACTTGAAGTTATGCAAGTGAGCAAATATTTGGACTTTTGTTGCTATTAGTTGTGATATAGCTGCTGGTAAAGATTTCATATCTTCTTGTTTATGTACATAAACATGACTAAATTCCAAGAGAGAAGAATTCTAATTTTCATAAGTTTTTGAGATAATTTGTTAGGACTGATATTGAGTAAATCAGAGTTGAAATTCTTTAAGGTTGGTGAGTAGAATTGAAAAAGGAATGAGCAATCTGAACACTGATGGTTCTCCAGCACTGCTGGTTTATTTAAATAATCAGTCAAGGATAAAAAAAGTAAAAAGCAAAACAAATGAAAAGCAATAAGCTAGCTTCACCCTCCTCTGTTCCCCCAGATATGCAGTATTTTTTAGAACCATTCATCATCTTCTGAAACTCTGTCTACCAATTACGAGCCATGTCAACCTTTTACTATCAGGATAGTGAATTATGTGAAAGCCAGTGTATTAAATATGAGATTATTTGCATTGCTTTATGAAGCAATGCCTTTTGATTCGAGGATCACAAAGTTCTTCTGTTTGATAATGAGATTTATTGATTATACAATATTCTTGGGAGAGTTTTGAGCTAAAAGACACAGTTTTATTTTTGGAATACTAGGGAAAAGATCAGCTTCTTCAAATTATCATATATAACTTTTAGTGAAGCTTGACATAGTCAACAGTTATGTTTGAGCCAATGAATATGCTGAGGCTGAAATGTAAAGAGATAGATACTAAAATCATTATGATTTATATCATGCATTTATAGCCCATGCTCATCTATGCCCTTAGCAAACTACTTCTTAGTGTGTATCTTTATTTTCTCAATTTGATACAGCTGTTAAGGGCAAGATTTCTATCTCAGAAAATCCAGTCTTTTCAGGTCTCTGTGCCTAGTGATTTTAGGCAGCATTTATTCGAGTGACGGGTACAGTTTCCAGAGAATTGTTTTGGAGGATTTTGTGGTAAAATTTATGTTTATTGCAAAGCTAACAAGTAGCTTTTGATTGTCATTCCAGTTAATGTATCATTTTTAGAATCTGGTTTTTCTGCATTTCTGGATTTGAAAGCACAAGGCAGGTGGAGAGCTTGACTTTGAGTTTGACTTGTGTCAACTTGTGTGTTTTAGACCTTTTACGCTATATGTCACTAATTCCTAACCTGTCACTTATACTTTCTATCTGTTTTTCTCTCCCTGCTGCATTGTGGATATATAAATATATATATATATATTTTTTACAATTTCTAGTTTCTCAGTTGTCTCTTCATGTCTGCCTATCTGCTTAATTTTTATATTGTGTTTAATTTTCAACATTATAATTTCCTTTGATTCTTTAAAAAAATCTTCTTGGCATTTTCTTTATAAATTCTTGTTCCTAACTTTTTTTTAATCCTGTTTTTTATTTCTATAAACCTACTAATTTTCTTATCTTATATTCTGTTTCTGTAATTCTGTCTGAAGGCTTTCTAATCCTGATCCGGGTGTTGGTTATTTCTTTTCACTTTTCTTAATGGTGTTTGGTTGCTTTGTATGTTTCATTTGTATGTATTTTTAGGCTGTGAATATTAGAACTGTTTCTATGGAACTTACTTTGAAGATAAATGTGAATGAATGAATTTATGGTTTTTAAGCACTGGGATCTAGGGGCACTAACAACCCAAACCCCCTTAAACTAAAACTACTGGCTTGAGTTTTTTGTTGACTGCAGAAACCCCTTACATGTTATCTAGCTTGTATTACGTATTTTTAGAAAAATGTTCCTTGTTGTCTGCCTTCATTGGAGAAGTTTGTTTCTAGGTTACCTTCCTACTAAACCTGTAGCCTTTTGAGAACCCCACTTTTTGAGGTATGTTGAGCCCTGATCCTTGGCTCTTGGCTCTGTCTCTTGTCCCGTGCACCCTAAGCATCTATCACATAGGAAATATGGGATCACCAGCGCTTCGCCAGAGCAAGAGGGACTTGAGGCAGACTTAACTCTGAGTTCCTTTCTCTCTCTCTCACTTTAAAATTTACTTTAAAAAAAAAAAAGGGCAGCTGCCGTGGCTCAGCAGGCAGAGCTCCGACCTGCCGTGCTGGAGGTCTGGAGTTCGATCCCTGGTGCCTCCTGCCCATATGCAAATTAAAAAAAAAAACAAATTTACTTTTAAAGGTAGGACTCCAAAAAAAAAAAGGAAGAAAAAAGGACTTCTTTGTCACCTTGGTATGAATTTAAAACCATGTTTTAGTGATTTGTTGTAAGGGTGGATGTGGATATGTAGTTTAATATACTATCAGAAAATATAATATTGAATAAAAATTTATATTTTAAAGATATTATGTTCATATGTCAAAAAAACCCAAATTTTACAGAAGAATATAAATGGAAAAGTCCTCATATCTGTCATTTGAACAGAAGACTTGCTGCTCATAAACAAACTCCTGTTAAATTTCTCATGTGCTTTTGTCCCAAATTTTTAATGTATATGATAGTATGTACCTATTTTACTTTTTAATATTACTCTATTGCTTACTTTCATCCTAATAATGATATGTTTTATTTACTTTTATTCTTTCATGGCATATTTTGGAATTTTAGATTAGGCAGGCATGAGATATAAAAATATTTAAAAATTAGCCTTAGATTAAAAAGACTTGAGAATTAACAAATTGTACAGATTTAGGGTGATATTATTAATGATGATTTCTGAAATGGACAAGACAAGTAACGGTTATTGTACATGGTCTATATTACTGTATTTCTTTTCCCTTTTCTTTTTCTCTTTTTAATAATGATGCAAGAGAGGTAAGTAGTAGTGGGTGACTTTCTATATATTTTTTTTTGTGCTGTTCAATGCAGTAGCCACTAGCCACTTTCAGTTATTTAAATTTAATTAGTTAACATTAAATACAATTAAAAAATTGAGCTCCTCAGTCATTGTAGCAACATTTCAAGTGCTCAGTTATCACATGTGGCTAGTGGCTACTGTGCTGAACACCACAGATAGGGGCCACATCTGTCATTATTAAGAATTCTGTTAGACAGTGCTGTTTGAATGCTTAGCTTAAAACTTTAATTTTTCCACATAGGCAAACACTTTTTTGATGATATTTGCTGCATCATTATCGTATTCTCTATATTGTATGCAGGACTATGGGAGTATACAAAGGGGAAAATTTCAAAGAGTAAAGTTTATTTTTTTGAAACCTCCTGTGGTGAGTAGGCATTCATATCTTTAGAGTCCTAAGAGAAGAGTGATCCGAGGGAGATTGCCTTTAGTAGGAAGTGGTGTCTGCAGAATAAGGATGAGGATGAGGATAAGGATAGGGATAGGGACAGGAATAGGGAAAAGAGAGTGGGTTTTATACCAGCTACCAAGAAATAGAAAAAAAGGAGAGATGAGGAGTATCTGACAGACAGTGCTACAGAGTATATTCCCTGGCTGGCTTCATTGTGGCTGCCTGTAGGTGGATCAGAAATCAGCTATGGGGCACATCAGGAAATCATAGAAACACCTCGTTTGGTAGGTTAAAAAATGAGGGCGGTGCATTTTTTTTTTCTTTTTAGCAGAAATTCCCTCATTGAGATGTGCTTACTTTTGTCTTTTATGAGCATTTTTTTCAAGGTTATATTTCTAGTAAGTCAAAAAGGATAAGGTAGGATGCTAATGTTCTTCTTTACCTATTTATTTAGGCATTGTCATTTATCTTGGGATAGGTTTTATATCTAAATTATTATTAGAGTCCATAACTTTTATGACACTTAATTATTGCTTATTAAAGAAATATTTGTTGAAAATGCTCTCTAATTATAGACCATTTTGCTATCCTTTCCAAAAATTCTTTAAAGAAATTAAATATGAATGAAAAATGCCCTGCAGGAAAATAATGATTAATATTTTTAAGTGTTAACTGAGTATATTTAGAGAGTGAGTCATTACTTTCCAGTGCCTTCAGCCTTTCCGATGCTGGTGTCATTTTTCTTAGGAAATTTCTAGAAGACTGAATTTTCACCCCAATAGAAGGCTTTCTCTTTCTTTTGCTGTTATTCATGCTAGAGCTTTAGCTTATAAATGTATAAAATGTATTATAATTATTTGATTTCAAAGTTAACTTTACCTGTATCTTAAAAAGTTTTGACTTTGAATGTAGGGCTAATAATAGAAGAGAGCACATAAAAAAATGTAATTTTTTAAATTTAAATTTAAATTTAAATTTTTTTTAAATACAAAAAAACACCAAATAAATGCAAACATTCCTATTTTGATCATTCCATTCTACATATTGATAATCAGTAATTCACAATATCATCTCATAGTTGCATATTCATCATCATGATCATTTCTTGGAATACTTGCATCTATTCAGAAAAAGAAGTAAAACAAAAACAGAAAAAAAATTTATACATACTATACCCCTTTCATTGATCACTAGCATTTGAAACTAAATTTATTTTAACATTTGTTCCCACTATTATTTATTTTTATTCCATATGTTCTACTCATCTGTTGACAAGGTAGATAAAAGGAGCATCAGACATAAGGTTTTCACAATCACACAGTCACATTGTGAATGCTTTATCATTATACAATCATCTTCAAGAAACATGGCTACTGGAACACAGCTCTACATTTTCAGGCAGTTCCCTTCAGCCTCTCCATTACATCTTGAATAACAAGGTGATATCTACTCAATGTGTAAGAATAACCTCCAGGATAACCTCTCGACTCTGTTTGGAATCTCTCAGCCATTGACACTTTGTCTCATTTCACTCCTCCCCCTTTTGGTCAAGAAGTTTTTCTCAATCCCTTGATGCTGAGTCTCAGCTCATTCTAGGGTTTTTCTCAATCCCCTAATGCTATCCGCTCATTCTAGGATTTCTGTCCCACATTGCCAGGAAGGTCCACACCCCTGGGAGTCATGTCCCACATAGGCAGGGGAGGGTGGTGAGTTTGCTTGTTGTGTTGGCTGGAGAGAGAGGCCACATCTGAGCAACAAAAGAGGTTCTCTTGGGGGTGACTCTTAGGCCTAATTTTAAATAGGCTTGACCTATCCTTTGTCGGGTTAAGTTTCATATGAACAACCCCCAAGACTGGGGGCTCAGGCTATAGCTTTGGTTGTCCACACTGCTTGTGAGAATATAGAGAATTCTACTCTATAGAAGGGGAAAGTTGAATTTTCCCCTTTTCTCACCATTCCCTGAAGGGAACTTTGCAAATACTTTTTTATTCACTGTTCAAATCACTCTGGGATTTATCGGGGCATCACTCTGGACAAACCAACAAAATCTCATGTCCTACTCCAGGTTCCATGAACTAATGGTGCTCAATTAAGCTGTCTACATAAGTTATATTAGGAAATGCGCTAGTCAAAATATAAATTTTGTACCAAATATACATTTTTTGCTTTAGTCTCACACATAAGTTGAAATTTTAAAATATTAATTACCATCTATTTTCAGCACCCTGCAATAATGACATTCCTTTGTTCTTCCTCATGCAATAACATTTTTAAAATTTGTACATTTAGTTACTATCATTATACACTCTAGGCATTCCTACATTATACCATCTCAATCTTTATCATCTATCTTTCTTTCTGGTTTCATTTGTGCCCCCCAGCTCTCCTCCCTCTATCTTTCTCACATTCAGCTTCAGTCAGTATTTTAACATAATTGTATTACAGTTAGGTAGTATTGTGCTGTCCATTTCTGAGTTTTTACATTCAGTCCTGTTGCACAATCTGTATTCCTTCATCTCCAATTACCCAATATCTTACCCTATTTCTATCACCTGATGGTCTCTGTTACCAACGAAATTCTCCAAGTTTATTCACTAATAAATATCAGTGAGACCATACAGTATGTGTCCTTTTGTTTCTGGCTAATCTCACTCAGCATAATGTCCTTAAGGTCCATCCATGTTGTTACATATTTCATAACTTTATTCTGTCTTATAGCTGCATAATATTCCATCGTATGTATGTACCACAGTTTATTTAGCCACTCATCTGTTGATGGACATTTTGGCTGTTTCCATCTCTTTGCAATTGTAAATAATGCTGCTGTAAACATTGGTGTGCAAATGTCCGTTTGTATCCTTGCCCTCATGTCCTCTGAGTAGATACCTAGCAATGGTATTGCTGGGTCATATGGCAATTCTGTATTCAGCTTTTTGAGGAACCGCCAAACTGCCTTCCACAGCAGTTGCACCATTTTACATTCCCACCAACACTGGATAAGTGTGCCTCTTTTTCCACATCTTCTCCAGCACTTGTCATTTTCTGTTTTATTGATAATGGCCATTTTGGTGGGTGTGAGATGATATCTCATTGTGGTTTTGATTTGCATTTCTCTAATAGCCAGGGAAGTTGAGCATTTCTTTATGTGCCTTTTGGCCATTTGTATTTCCTCTTCTGAGAAGTGTCTGTTCAAGCCTTTTGCCCATTTTGTAATTGGGTTGACTGTCTTTTTGCTGTTGAGTTGAACAATCTATAAATTCTGGATACTAGACCTTTATCTGTTGTGTCATTTCCAAATATTGTCTCCCATTGTGTAGGCTGTCTTTTTACTTTCTTGATGAAGTTCTTTGATGCGCAAAAGTGTTTAATTTTGAGGAATTCCCATGTATTTATTTCTTTCTTCAATGCTCTTGCTTTGGGTGTAAGGTCTATAAAACTGCCTCCAAGTATAAGATTTATAAGATATTTCCCTACAGTTTCTTCTAACAGTTTTATGGTCTTAGATCTAATGTTTAGGTCTTTGATCCATTTTGAGTTAACTTTTGTATAAGGTGTGAGGTATGGGTCCTCTTTCATTCTTTTGCATATGGATATCCATTTCTCTAGGCACCATTTACTGAAGAGACTATTTATGATTATGTCTTCTTGCTGAATTGTTCCTTTCATTAATACATAGTATCCTTCTTTGTCTCTTTCAACTGTTTTACATTTGAAGTCTAATTTGTTGGATATTAGTATAGCTACTCCTGCTCTTTTCTGATCGTTATTTGCATGAAATATCTTTTCCCAACCTTTCACTTTCAACCTATGTTTATCCTTGGGTCTGAGATGTGTTTCCTGTAGACAGCACACAGATGGGTCCTGTTTTTAATCCATTCTGCCAGTCTATGTCTTTTGATTGGGGATTTTAGTCCATTAACATTTAGTTTTATTACTGTATGGGTAGCACTTTCTTCTACCATTTTGTCTTTTGGATTTTATATGTCATATCTAATTTTCTTCTTTTTACCTTTACTCATAGTCTTCATTTTTACTCTCTTCTCCACACCTCTGTCTTCTGTCTTTTCATATCTGTCTCTAGTACTTCCTTTAGTATTTCTTGCAGAGCTGATCTCTTGGTTACAAATTCTCTCAGTGGTTTTTTGTCTGAAAATGTTTTAATTTCACCCTCATTTTTGAAGGACAATTTTGCTGGATATAGAATTCTTGGTTGGCAGTTTTTCTTTTTTAGTAATTTAAATATATCATCCCCCTGTCTTCTTGCCTCCATGGTTTCTGCTGAGAAATCTACACATAGTCTTATTGGGCTTCCCTTGTATGTGATGGATTGCTTTTTTCTTGCTGCTTTCAAGGTTCTCTCTTTCTCTTTGACCTCTGACATTCTGATTAGTAAGTGTCTTGGAGTACGTCTATTTGGATCTGTTCTCTTTGGGGTACACTGCACTTCTTGGATCTGTAATTTTAAGTCTTTCATAAGAGTTGGAAAATTTTCAGTGATAATTTCCTCCATTAGTTTTTCTCCTCTTTTTCCCTTCTCTTCTCCTTCTGGGATACCCACAACACATATATTCATGCGCTTCATATTGTCATTCAAGTCCCTGAGTCCCTGCTCATATTTTTCCATTTTTTCCCCTATATTTTCTTTTGCTTGTCGGATTTCACATGTTCTGTCCTCCAGTTCACTAATCCTATCTTCTGCCTCTTGAAATCTAACATTGTAGGTTTTCCTTGTTTTTTCATCTCTTCTACTGTGCCTTTCATTCCCAGAAGTTCCGTGATTTGTTTTTTCAGACTTTTGATTTCTTCTTTTTGTTCATTCCTTGCTGCCTTTATATCCTCCCTCAATTCATTGATTTGGTTTTTGATGAGGTTTTCCATGTCTGTGCATATATTCTGAATTAATTGTTTCAACTCCTGTATCTCATTTGAATTGTTGGTTTGTTCCTTTGACTGGGCCATATCTTCAGTTTTCCTGGTGTGATTTGTTATTTTTTGCTGGCATCTAGACATTTAATTACCTTAATTAGTTTATTCTGGAGATTGCTTTCACTTGTTTTACCTAGGGTTTTCTTGCTAGATGATTTTATTGTCTGTCCTTTCACATTCATTTCAGCTTTTTCTGGACCTCTAGCTTAGGTTTTGTTTAACAGAGGAGAATTTTTCAGTTCTTGTTTTCTTGTTTCTTGCCCTGCCTGTATGGTGCCTTTCCTCCTCCCACCCTTAGGAGGGTCAACTTAGGTATTATAGACCCTAGCTGGATTTTCCCAGACCAAACTGGCCTCCTGTCAGGAGGAAAGAGTCACCTGCGTCAGTTTTCCCTGAGGGTGAGACCCAGCAGGTTGAAAGGCTTTCCTGTGAAGTCTCTGGACTCTGTTTTTCTTATCCTGCCCGGTATGTGATGCTTGTCTGCCTGCAGGTCCCACCAGCATAAGATGATTTGGTACCTTTAACTTTGGCAGACTGTCCCTGCTCGCGGCATGGTGGAGACAGAGGAGAGGTTGTAGGCCTGTTTTAATGGCTTCAAATTACCAAGCTCTGGTGTCTGAATTCCTTAAGGGAGAGATTCTACCTGAGTTGGGCTTCACCCCTCCCTTGGGGAAGGCAGAGACTCCAGACAAGCCCTTAAACAAGCTTATTTCTGCCTATGCCTGGGGCAGTTGCAGTCTGAGAAGCCCTGCGGCTGTTTCCAAAGTCAGTCAAGACTTTGTAGAAACACAGCCACAAAAACCTCTGGTTCGTTTTTTTTTTCTTTTTTCTGTCAGCCCTGCCCCCTTTGCGCCGGGGCAAAAATAAGCAACCTCCTCTTTGACCAGGTTCACCTGAGCTGGGGGCCTATTTTTAGTTGTCAGAATTTGTTAATTAATTCCAAAATTGGCATTTGGTTGGGCTCAGCCCCTGCTGGTGGTAAATTCCCTTTCCTTTACCCTCTGGGAAGCAGCCTGTGGGGGAGGGGTGCCAGCTGCCCCGGCTTGGGAAACTCATGGTTCTGGGGACACTCGGAGCCAGTCCAGCTGGTCCAGACTTGTGTATGCTGTGTGTCCGGTCACTGACATGGCCCCAGGAGCTGTTTTGTACTTTTCCTGGTTATTTAGTAGCTGTTCTGGAGGACGAACTAAATCACGCACCTTGCTTAGCTGCCATCTGGGCACTGTCTCTCTGTAATTGGTTTTAATAGAGAAATACTGGTCAATAAGAACCGTTCAGCTCAAGTTATACCTGACATGGAAGATCAATGCTCTAGATCCACTTAAAATAAAAAAAACCTATATATATGTTACTCCTAATTTATCTAAAATAAAATGTAAGTTACTGCTTGAATATCCAAGATTGATTTTTTAAAATATGCTATCAAAATTTATGTCATTCACACTGTAACAGGGTCCTAAATCTTCATTTAATAAAGGACATTATGATACTCAAGCAAATTCTAGGGAAAATATGTACCTGAAAACTAATTATTTGGAAAGATCAGTTCACTGTTTAAAAGACAACAACAAAAGATAGTTACACCATAACAATTTGGGCAAATTACTGTATTAAACTTACACAACTTCTCATGAATATAAAGATGAAGTATAAGAAACTGCCCTTGTTTTTAATGATAATCATCTGTGTTTTCTGAGAATGAAAACCTTACGTGTTCAAGGTGCTAATAACTTTCAGTATGAAATTACTTGTTGGGTATTTTAGTTTCTTTGGCAAAGAGATATTTTGTGGTGAGGGAAATTATTGACCTCATCTAAATCCTCTGGTTATTAATATTTTACATACAAAATTTCTACATATTTTATTTCTTAGACCTATGTTTTGGTCTGGTTGCTATTATTATTTCTTAAGAGTTGCAAAGTGAATTAAGTAAGGGATTTTAAAAATGGTGATCTTTGTTTTGGTATTCCCTGATGTGATGGTTAGGTGTGTCAATTTGGCCATGTAATGATATCCAATTTCTTGGTCAAGGAAGCACTGGAGTTAACTGTTACTGTGACGATATTTCATGGACTTAAATTATCAAGTTGATGGCATCTGTGGCTTATTACATCTACAATCAACTGAAGGGGTTGCCTTCAGCAGTGAGAGGCAGTTCAGTCAATCAGGTGACAGCTTTAAAAGGAGCCGAGATGATTTTAGCAGTCAGAAGAGAGAATTTTCATCTCTGCTTCAACTGGCCAGCTTCTTCTGGGGAATTCGTTGAAAATCTTCATCAAAGTTCACAGTTTGTAGCCTGCCCTTTGGAATTTGGATTCATGCATCTCTATAGTGCGTGAGACAATTTTATAAAATCTCATATTTATAGATATCTCCTGTCAGTTATGTTTTCTTAGAAAACCCTAACTAACACACGTGACATATCTGTAAATAAAGAAAAGGGGTAATGAGTCCTTGCACTGTTTTCCGTATGTACAGCTACTCCCTCTACCATTCTGTGAATTTCTGAGGATGAAGTATTGTGAAACCTTGATATGGAACTCAGAAGAAATGATCAGAATGCATTTTAAAGGCCTTTGAATAGTAAAAGAATAGGTAAAGTAAAGCATTAAATGAATTGAAATGTACATGCCAGTTACTCCTTTTTTTTTTCTTGAGGAAACAAAAATTTATTAAACAGCAAAAAAGCAATAGCCCCCAAAGAAAAGGCTGTACAACATTGGCAATAGAAGGAAATTTGAATTTTTGTTTTTCAGAAAGCCTCATAAGTAAAGTTCAATGTCATCATTTATACCAGTCATGATTTCTAGTTGTTTAGTGTAAGGGATAATATTTGCCAGAAAGAAACAGGTACAATTTTATAATTGTTACCATATGTTAAAAGTCATCAAGGATGACAGAAAAGAATCACCCAAATTAGGGCTAGGACTAATGAGGTGACCTGGAGTACCTGTGCAGAGGTAGAGAATTTCGGCTTATTTGAATAGATTTGTTATAGAGTTTTTACCATGATGAAAATGTTCTCTCTTTGCTGTTTATTACAGCAGCCACTAGCCACAAGTGGCAACTGAGCACTTGAAATGTAACTGTTCAGCACTTGAAATTCAGTTTTAATAGCCACATAAGGCTAGTGGCTACCTTACTGGGAAACACATTTTAGAAGTCAATGTAATTTTATTTGTATACTTGTTTTGAGTCCTTGCACTGTTTTCCGTATGTACAGCTACTCCCTCTACCATTCTGTGAATTTCTGAGGATGAAGTATTGTGAAACCTGGATATGGAACTCAGAAGAAATGATCAGAATGCATTTTAAAGGCCTTTGAATAGTAAAAGAATAGGTAAAGTAAAGCATTAAATGAATTGAAATGCACATGCCAGTTACTCCTTTTTTTTTTCTTGAGGAAACAAAAATTTATTAAACAACAAAAAAGCAATAGCCCCCAAAGAAAATACTGACAACTGAATTACAGTAAAACTAAGAACTACTGTTGTTAAAAGACACTATCAAAAAGCAATTTACAGGGAACATGGTAGAATAGGACAGGCTGAATTCAACCCTGCTCCATAGAACAATAAGAGATGTGACATAAAAATGACGGGGACAGCAGTTCCACGATATGAGTGATGAGAGATGATCTTCTACACTATAGGGAAGTCCTAGATGAAAAAGTGGAGAAATAGGGAGGGAGAAAATGGGGTGAGTATGCTCAGTGATGACTCCACCTGTGGCAAGTGGTGGTGCTTAGGAACAGGCGGGTTCCAAAGGAGTGGAGTGCTCTTGGAAGATTTCTAGGGAAATCTTCCCTCTCAGCTCCACAGCCTGGAGCTCCTGTGGGGAACCTTGAAACCAGCAAACATTGTTTTCTTGAGCATAGAGACCTTACAGCCAGTGTGCAGTGCCTGCCCATGACCTGTGAGACAGGCAACCGTGGACATCTAGGGTACCCTCCTTTTGGGAGGAGAGAGATGTAAAGTAGAGCCAGTCTGACAATTGGCCAGTGAAAGGCACTCCTTGGTTCCCACTACAGCTTACCTTCCCCTGTGGAGGCCTGGAATCCTCAGGCTATGGCAGGGACAATTGAAATTCTCAGTACCACAGCCGAAGGTCATTTCAAGCAGAACCTGGGGACCACCTGCCTGAGGTCTGTGCCTTGGTTTGGCAGGAAATTACTGATAAATCAATAACAAAAGGAGACCTTCAACACAAGGCCAAGCAAATGTAAAACCTTAGATGAGCAAGGGAAATCAGCTTTCAGAATACCCTTGTTCTAGTTTGCTAGCTGCTGGAATGTGATATACTAGAAACAGAATGGCATTTAAAAAGGGAAATTTAATAAATTGCTAGTTACAGTTATAAGGCTGAGAAAATGTCCCAGTTCAAACAAGTTTGTAGAAATGTCGAATCTAAGGCATTCAGGGAAAGATACTGTTGTAGTTTGCTAGCTGCCGAAATGTAATATACCAGAAACAGAATGGCATTAAAAATGGGGAATTTAATCAGTTGCTAGTTTACAGTTCCAAGGCTGAGAAAATGTCCTATTTAAAACAAGTCTATATAAATGTTTCTCTCTCATCTGGAAAGGCACATGGTGAACACGGTCAGTGTACCTCTCTCATCTGGAAGGACACATGGTGAACATGGCGTCACCTGCTGGCTTCTTCTCCTGGCTTCCTCTTTCACAAAACTCCCCAGGAGACATTTTCCTTCTTCATCTCCAAAGGTTGCTAGCTGGTGGACTCTGCTTCTTTTTCCTATGTCATTCTGCTCTGTTCTCTCTGAATCACTCATTCTCCAGAATGTTTCCTCTTTTATAGGATTCTAGAAATTTATCAAGACCCACCCAAATGAGTGGAGACATATCGTCACCTAATGCAGCTTAACAACTACTCTTGATTAAATCACTTCTCCAGGGAGATGATCTAATCACAGTTTCAAACATGCAATGCTGAATAGGGATTAGAAGAAGTGGCTGCCTTTACAAAATGGGATTAGGTTTAAAACATGGCTTTTCTAGGGTATATACATCATTTCAAAACAGCACAGATACCTAGGTTCAAGAAGGTTGATGATGTTCAGGGTTTCTCTCTTGGCTGGAAGGGCACATGGTGAAGTCTGCAGCTTTCTCTTCTAGCTTCTTGTTTCATGAAGCTCCCTGGGAGGCATTTTCATTCTTTGTCTCCAAAAGTTGCTGGCTGGTAGACTCTGCTTCATGGTTCTACAGCATTCTCCTCATTCTCAAAAGGAACTCTCTGGTTTCCATGACTATGTTGTTCTGTCGTCATTCTCTGCTTGCTTAGTATCTCAACCTTTCCAAAAATACTTCCTCTTTTAAAGATTCCTATAGAGTAATCAAGACTCACCTGGAATGGGTGAAGACACGTTGCCACCTAATAAAATTTCATACCCACACTTGATTGAGTCACATCTCCATGGAGATAATCTAATTAAACTTTCCAGCATGCAGTGGCGAATAGGGATTAGAAGAAACGGCTGCCTTTACAAAATGGGATTAAGATTAAAACATGACTTTTCTAGGGTACATAAATCCTTTAAAACTAGCACAAACCTTGTCAAGATAATCAGATGCCTCGTAGCTAAGAGATGATCAAAAAGCATAATAAGATACAGACAGATATGGCCAAGCCAAATGACCAGACTTAAAAGCCAGAGGAGACAGAATTTGGAACACCTATTCAAAGACATTCATACAAGTCTCTGAAATAAATTCAATGGATTGTCTAATGTCATAGGGATATCAAGAAGTCGATAGAAGAGCATAAAGAAGAATAGAGTTCCGGGTCAAGATGGCGGCTTAACAATGTGCGCGTTTTAGTTCGTCCTCCAGAACAACTATTAAATAACCAGAAACAGAACAGAACAGCTCCTGGGGCCACGTCAGTGACCAGACACACAGCGTACCCCAGTCTGGACCAGCTGGACCGGCTGTGAGCCCCCCCAGAACCGTGAATTCCCAAAGCTGCGGCAGCCAGTGCCCCTCCCCCACAGGCTGCTTCCCAGAGGGGAAAGGAAAGGACTTTACCAGCAGCAGGGACTGGGCACAATCAAATGCCAATTGTGGAAC